>JAUZST010092569.1:0-19301 GCA_034779995.1 Parotocinclus haroldoi
GGAAAATCTACATGTTGTGTAACTTTAAAGTACAGCAAAAAAATGTGTTCCTAGTCAGTGTCATAGTAAATATTAATATTAATATCACCAAGTAGTACTAAGCAAAAACTAGAGTAAGGAGTTTTGTAACATCTGATTTTTTTTTTTTTTTGGGGGGGGGGGTTTTGTGGTGGGGGTGGGTGTGTGTGGGGGTGAATCCATAGATTAACATGAAGAGCAGATGTTTAGGCCCAGTAAGTCTGCACACCAAGTATGCAAAAGAAGACAGATTATGGTGATCAATAACATCGACTTTTGTACTGTTATGGAATATTACTGCCAAGGCCTCACTACTTTCCTGCTGCCAGGGTCGAGACAGATGGCTATAACTGGGGGGAGTGAGGGAATACAGCTTTGTAAACTCATTAAGAGTCTGCCAAGTTTCAGTAAGTAAGTAGCATGTTCACGTTTTTGCTTATGAATTGGGCTCTGGGAGGCAAAGCTGATTTTAGACTGAATGCTAACATACATGATGCCACATTTATAAAGGATCAGGAAATGAACATGTGTACAGTCTTACAAATATCATGGGGTAATTACTGACTCAAAATGAAACTTTGAATCTAATAGTGAAGTTGTGTGTACAAAGAGGCAGCAGTGTTTGCACTGTTGGAAAAGAATAAACTGTTTCCACATGTATTAAACTATAGTGACGTTCTTTTATCTGGCTTTTATTGAATCAGTTTTATCCATCTCTTTGGTGAAGTGGTTTGGAAGTCTGACTTTAAAGAATAGAAACTGGCTAAACTAGACTGCTAAATTATTATCTAATCTAGAGGATTTGTATAACAGACAGTCGAAGCAGGTTATAGTATTGACTCTTTGTATGCTGGATTTCATTGGTGAATGTTTAAAGCTTCAGATGGTAAAACAGAACGTTTAAAAGCCAGTTTAATTTCAGTAGCCAGGTTAAGTATGCCTTAGAGGGTTGTAATGTTTATGCTTGTTTGTTGTTTAGTTGTTTGTGTTTTGTGTATAAAAGCTCAATTATTGTAAATCAAATTCAACTACTAATACACTGCTCACAAAAACTAGTGGATATTTCATTATGGAGTATTTCATTTTGAAGTATCCCCTAATTATTGTGAGCAGTATATAAATAAAGTTACTTAACCTAGCCTAGAATTCTATCAAATATAGAGCAACAGTAAAGCAGGGTGATAGTTTTCTAGGGAGATCCATATGTAAACGATACTGGGTCTTGCCACATGACAGCATAAGTTCTTCTCCTGTTATCTATAAAAAGGCTCTCAGAGGCTACTTTTTGGTAGTGTAAATCTTGATCAGAGATCGCTGACTGCAAGGCTTTTTTCCCATTTGATCGACTTTGAAAGGGACTGCATAATTGGAATACGAGATCATGAAAGTTTCAACTAATTAGCCACCATCTAGACCTACCAGCTGTTAGGAGGTGTTGGGAGCAGTGGTTATGTAAGGGCATGCACACATAGTGAACGGGCTCCTGACAGACCAGTAGAGAGGATTGCTTGCTCTGCTGACAAGCACGCGCAGCTCACACAGTTTTTTTGTCCACCATCCAGACAAACATGGGGCCTTCACTTAACCCCCTGCCTCTGCCTGGACCATTTCCAGGTTCTTGGCAGAAAGAAATTTGTTATCACTACTCCCAATAGGTGTCCTGCCATAGACAGCCAGCTATCTTTACCTTCGTTTGCAGTTGCGTTATGAACAAGAGGGCTGCAAGAGGTGTAAACCAATAGGATACCATACGCAGCCTTTATGCCTCCATACCCAACCATATCTCATCTCGTATCCAGGATAGAAGTGGCATAACAGGATTCTAGAGACTCTTTTCCATGGTACAGTTTTCCCCAATAAACCCATCCTCATCAACTCCTTAGTGCTCCTTAGAATCTAAATCTGCAGAAAATAATTCCAGCTTTTATTCTGTTTAGCACTGTTAACAAATATAACTTTCTGTAAATTTGCCATAACATCATAATTATGAAACCCTGAAACCCTAGCACTTTCTCAAATCTGCGGCTAGGTAACCAGACATATAAATCAAATACAGCTATTTCAGGCCTGGTATTGATCTGATAGCTACCTTAATCCCCTGCAGTGAAGAGGGCTCATTAAAACAGGCTGTGGCTTAGTAATTGATGCTAATCCACTGCTCCCCATTACGGCCTGAACTGGGCTTTAAGAGACAAGGCTCGAGTGCCATTGCCTGCCATCATTATCATTAGCTCGGACACATGCCAGATTTGCACATGTGCAGTGAGCCACTGAGTCAGGTGAGGCAGGGAAACAAAAGAGCATGCATGACTAAATATAGTGCAAATAGGAACACTCCGGAAAGCAAATACCCCTACACGACCATCACGCCCACGTAAAGAGTGTAATCCTTCAGAGAGGCACAGTGTTTGCTCGGGTGCTCAGATGGCTCTCAGTGGGTATGTGGGGTTCGGTTGTGTGTGTTTTGGCTCAGATGTTCTCAGAGCAACTGACCTAATCACCCACACGTGCCTCGCTAAACCAAGAAACACACTAAGCAAACCAAGCGCCCACTCACACCCCAGTACACAGACTCGAAGAAACACACGTTCCTCAAAGGCAGTGACGAAGCCGCCCACACACATCTATCTGGCAACACACTTCCAGCTGTGATACACAGAGAGGATTTTATGCTACTGATATGCAGACCTTCACACAGGAAAATCTAGATATCTCCTGGGCTTTGGCAGAGACCCTGATCTGTTTAATGTTTAACAGATCAAATCCTGCAAGCACGGAGGCAGGGTTTACTCCTAGACGGCTCATCAGTCAGCGCTGAAAGATGTAGACTACTGCAACAATGTATTTACAGGGGTGAAAGTTAGAGGCCAGTATTAAATATGCTTCTCTTTTTTGTTTTCTTTAAGTTTATATAATGCTCTACATTACAAATCAAATAATCAGCATAGTCATGTTAAATGTGAAATGTTGGCTTTCACTTTTCCACAAAAATTCCACAGATTTTTAAATTGATTAAACACTTGGTATGTTCGCCTTAATGACAGTATGCACTCAGGCTGGTTTGTGTAACATATTATGATCCATGTTAACCAGCTTGATTTCACAATTTTCCAAAACGTTGGTGCCTTTTCTGAAAAGGCCTTCATTGTATTTGTTTGCTGTAGTAGTGGTACAAACATGTTCTATTAATACGCTCTGCAGTCTTAATAATAACTAACTACACAGTTTGTTTGCGCTCCAGGTTCTTGTTCCAGTACCACTTCCAGCTCACACATTAATATGCTCTTCCTTCCTTCCAGTCACACACTCTGGTTTACTGAACAAACTTTCTGGCTCAGAACACAAGATCCCACTAAATACATAATAATAATGCTGATATACATATAGTTTGTTATATGTTATTTTACTATTTTATTAATTCATGCTATTGTATTATATGTTATAGTTTTATATTATTGATAGTATTATGCATTTCTTAATATTACATTATCTCTAATGTATCTCTAATTTAAGTCTAAGTATTATTTTAGTTTAGTTTAGTTATTATATTATGCTATTATTATATCAAATATGTTCTTTCTCTTATTTTTTCTTCATTAAGATAACTTTATTGCGGGTTCCTTTTTACATCTTTGTCCTCAAAAGGTATTACTAGATAAATGCCGTTTTAAAGCAGCTTTTAGACAATTCTCCATTGCTATAAGCACTATAGAAATAGATCTGACAAAAGTGGCTTTTCATTACATTTGGGAACCTTGCTGGTTCCACAATAGGAAGAGGAACATTTTTCAAACTAATGTTACAAAGTTGGATGCACTCTGTGGTCTGGATCATCATTATTTGTTGTAATCAGTCCAAACCAAATAGCCCTGGACTGTCACTCCTTCACCAGTCATATCACATTTGCCAAACTACAATCAGCACCAAATGGTGGTGAAACCGATTTACCACTTCAGAGAACAGTTTCACTGTTTTATTGTTCAACTATGTGTGCATTGCACCACCGCATCCAAAGTTTGTTGTACATGATGATTTTGTGCTTATGTGCAGCTGCTGGGTTATGGAAATTAAAAGCATGCTGCTATAGTTGAAGAGTTCTTGTGCTGATATTGCATTTAGGTTTGGCTGCTCCTGAACATTTCCATGCCAAGGTAATAGCACTTATATAGGATCATGATACAGTACTGTGGAAAGTCTTAGGCCACCATTAGATTAGATAACCCATTGTTTTACAAAATGTATAATGAAGACATATAATCATTTCACAGTCTCTTTATTAAAATACAACCAGAAAATACGGGAAATGTGTATGAAGCATTAAAAACATTTAAAAAGTATCAGGGATTTACTATGAAATCCCCTTGAGCAATATCAACATCTGGCAGCTTCATCGGGATGCCAAAAAAAGCTGAGATATGCTAACGCTCACAAAGATTGGAATAAAGATCAGTGGAAAAAAGTATTACAGAGAAAGACAAATTCAAGTTTAAAATGTTCTGATCCAGTCGTTGATAATATTATATATGGTCCATGCATAAAACAACAGATCTAATGGTTAGAGCAGTACTGCAGATCAAGCAGTGCACATGGCATATGGCGTCATGTAGACTTTAATCAAGTTAATTAAAATAATTGCGATTGCAGATCTGCAACAAAACAATTTATATGCAGAATGGCATGGTGGCACAATGAGCCTTTTCGACTGGATATTTTATTGGGAATATTTGATTTTGTAAGCACTTAAATTTTGTAAAATATGCAAGCCTTACTTCAACTTTTACTTGGGTATTTGTTTATCAGATAAGTAAGTTCTTTACTTAAGAACTTACTTATTCTAAAATTTGAAAATGAGTGTTTCTCCCACCCGTCCAACTAACTGTTGTATAAGCCTAAGAACATCTGAAGCATAACCTTTTACTCCATTATTATTTAGCAGAGAATGCCTTTTAAATTGTTCCCTCACCTCCTGCTAGTAAAATATTTGTTACTATGATCCCCCAGGGCATCTACTGTGCTCCCAAACCACCCCTACCAACATATCACATTCACTCTCTTCAGACATTCATCACTTGCTACTGAATCACAGTGCAAACTCTGATTAATTGGAAGTGTCTCTAGCTTCATTTTTAGATTTACTTCATTTAATTGCTTTATTCTTTGGGTTGTAAGCAGTTACTCACCACCTACTCACTTGTATCTTTTATATGGGCATATAATACTGTATATAGCTAGCCAATCACAGTGATAAATGAAAAACCATGTGGTTTGAAATGATTCCTACTTCCTGTAGCATCTGCTATGCTGCTGTGTTCATTTAGAAAAAAATGGGGGGCAGGGGTAAAGGGCAGCATTTTGATTGCCTGCAGTCTATCCTGTCTCTTCGACACATTTCATGATGACTTGCACTTTTGCACTTTGTATTATCAGAACGCTAGGTGTAGGAGAGAGAACGAGGGTGAGCCAGGGCAGGGTTGGACGGCAGCAATAAATAAACACTGTTTAATGGGGCAAGGAGGTGGGAGCGCAGACGCGTCACACAATTTCAGGAGTGCCTATAACGAAGACAGTTTGTCTCCTGGTAAGTATATACGGCAGACCATTGCCTAGTTCGGCTGTGCCAGAAAAAGAATATCTTCTCTTTGTTACTGACATAATGTTCTTTTGTCTGAGAGATGATCCTCTGAGATGATATTTGCAGAAGGACTACGTGTTAAGTCAACTAGCTGGCAATGTTGCCGGCAGTTTGGTTTTGTGACCTGTTTAATATTCTACGCTACTAACTACCTAAATTAGGCCCTGCTGTGTACCCTGCTTGGAGGGTCTTGGAAGTTCTGTGGTTGTATCTGGAAAAGCAATTTCATTTTGTCCTAACATGTTTTTTTCATTCGTTTATATTACTAGTAGTTGTTGAATCATATGTGAAGCTGAAAGCTCACCCAACATCCAAACTGGAAACGTTGCTATGTGGGTGTCTGGGATCAGAAAAGAATACTGAACACAGGTCTGGTGTCACAATGGTACAAAGGAATCTTTGATCCGTGCACCACCAGTGCTGACATCAGACCTGCTTTACTGGGACATGTGTTTTACTGCAATGTTCCTAAAATCATGCCAATAAATAGTCAATTGTATCCATGATTGCATTTCACACTCCAAATCTACACATTCACTACTGCTACTACATTCTCCATAATGCCTAATGTCTTTCCAAATGCCTACTCTGCTAATGCTTCCAGTCAGAGCTTCTTTCAGTTTTTTGCATGGAGTAATGAACAAAAACAAATATTTGAAAGCCAGTGAGTCACATCGCAGACAAGGTAACGATAGAACATAGCTATTTTTTTAAATAACTGTTGTCATATCTGTTTAAAATACTAAAAGTGCTTTTAAATATACATTTAATTTAGCAAAGACATCAGTAATACCCGCATTAGTGTTAAATCAGTGTTTAAGAAGCTGAGGAGTACACCTGTGCCCCTCTGAATTCAGTGTGCACCAGTACAGCAACTAACTAGAAACACCCCTGATTATTGTCAAGCAGTGTTTTCTTAGCTGTAAGACCTGTGGCTTCTTTTGACAAACTTCAAGCAGCTATCACCGGATTATCACTTGTGAGTTCTAAAGTATCTCATAAGAAAAATGATAAACTTACTAGATAATGATTAACAACTACATGCCCAAATCACTTTTATTTCATTGCGGTCAATATAAACTTTGTATAAAAATATTTCATGTTTTGTCTGGGCAACTTTGTTTAATTTGTTCATTTAAGTCTATTTCTGCAGGAAAAAAAAATGGGATGAAAAAGTTTGGGCTAGTAATTAGGTTAAAAAAAACAAAATAATAATAAGAATCAAACAGGTGATGTTGATGGATGGTTAAAATCATGATTTGGTACAAAAGTAGATCCACAAAAGACTTTAACCAGCAAACATGGGTATAGGATCTTCAGTTTGCCAACAAATGTCTGAGAACTTATTGAAATTAAAACAATGTTGCTTAAAGACACAATCTTTTTTTTTTTTTTTTGGTGAAAGATAAAACGGATCATCCAGACTGTTCTGTTCTGCTATAGTATGTTGTTGTGTCAGTGCCATTGGTAAAGGTCATTTTCAGTTCAGTTCAGTTCTATGGCAGCATTAATGCAGAAAAACATTAAGATTTTAAAGCCTTAAAGACATCTTTTCCAGGGACGTCCATGCAGTTTTCAAGAAGACAAAGCAAAACAAGCCAAATCAGAAACGGTTATAAACTAAAATATATAAATCCTCGAAAAATCTTTCTTTATGAACCATTGTTTCTAAACTATTTACATTTTCACACATATTTCACACACCACCTTTAGTGGATGCTGCTTTTCTACCAAATCAGGATTGCCTGTTTGAAATCACATCGTTAATTACTTTTTTCATTCATTACTAGTCCTAATTTGTCCCATCTCAGTTTTTGAAGTGTTGCTGGAAATACAGGAACGAATGTTTATTAAAAATGAACTGAAGATTCTGTCTGCAATAAAATAAGTCAGTCTAAATGTATGCAACTGTGTTCTTTTTCTGTTTTTTTTTTATTTATTTATTTTTATTTCCCATACCGAATCAAACTTTTTTCTGAATTGGAGTTGCAAAACTCGGTGGCTTTAACCCGGCGTGAGTTCTAATAAAAGTATACTGAATGGAACTGCTGAAGTGTATTTTAATGAAAATTGATGTTTCTGTTAAACTACAGTTCAGCATTTCCATCGATTGGTGTGTAGGGTGGACATAAACAGGGTTTCCTAAACCTGTGGGCTACACCAAATATTCTTTAATCATATTAAACAATGATACTGCATTATAGAGCTCTCATAGCATGACTTCCCATCCTTCCTCCCACTTATACATTAGTGACATGTTCAAGTCTGTCTTTTCATCTCTGGTAGCTGAAGAAGCTGACATTTTACAGGACACCTGTCTCTCTGAGAGGACGCGGCGCATGACTGCCTCTATTATTTATCCCTGTTGGACAGCTGCATGAATCTCAGCAGGGCCCGGTTGATTTTTAGAGTCTGCTGTCAGACGTCTGCATGCACCTGATTTAGAGTGCTGTCGCTCGAGATAATTCACGCGTTGCCTCATTAAAGGGTTTCTGACTTGCCTCCACATTGGTCCAGCCAATTGGCTGTCGAGAGGGCAGGGTTTCCGGGAGCTGGAAAACTGCTGGCTTCTTGTGATTGACAGCTATTCTGCGTCATTGCAGCAGCGGGAGGTTTTATGAGGTGTGTATCTGAGGAAAATTTTCACTGTGTCTCTCTCTCTTGCTCTCTCACGCACACACACCTACCTGCCAAGTGAGGAGGGCAGGTAACAATGATGGCTTTGCAGGTGATTGTGCAAGTAGCAGTCTTCACCTCCACACTGTCTTCACTCTATGAACACACACACACACACAAATACACGCCATCTTAAATCTTTCAGACACACAGAACACCCACTCAGAAAACTGCATATGAAAATGTCTCGGGAGATTTATAGGTATCTTCAACACAAAGAGCTCTGAAGTTCAGCACTCTACCCTCTCATTCTACCCATCCACTTACAAATGTTATCATCACATGACAGCATTTCTGACCTTTCCTTGGGTTATGGGCATAATTATGAAAATTATGAAAAACTGAAACCTAAATATCATAGCAAACAGATGCGTCTTTGGTGGCATGGTAACTGACCTCAGTGTGCTCTTTGCTAGTTGCCTCGAGTGGCTCAGCGTTAACGTGTGGGGCTTGCAACTTGTAGGTCATGTTGTGTGTTTACAGGAAACTGGACTGACCTAACATGCAAAGCGTACCTCTTCCTGCACCCATTGTAGTTCAGTTTAAACTTCAGACCCTCACTCATTTGACTCACAGACACTCACTAACTTGACTAGGAAGAGTAGTAGTCAGACTGGATGCTTTGCTTTTCTTTTATGTTCCATTTTTTATTTCAGTAACTGCCAAGTTCTAGTGTCTAGCTTACACAACAGTTGTCGAGTCCAATTAAGGCCATGAATAGGTGCTGAAGGAGAAGCTGTGCCATAAAGCAAAGCTCTCAATTTACCATTCGATCTTCGTTCCTAGACTCACCTACAGTCATGAGCTTCGGGTAATAACGGAAAGACCAAAATCCCCCATACAAGCAGCTTAAATTAGCTTCCACCATCAGGTTGCTTCCATTAAAGAAATTCAATAACGAGAGCTACATTTAGCTCAGGTATTGGAATGGGAGTGGACCAGACTGGACTATGAACCAGAAGATAAATCCCACATCTGCCAAGCTTTCACTGTTGGTTCCTTATAAAAAGCCCCTTAACAAAGTTGTATCAATTATAAGTCTGGGTAAGGGACACTAAAAATGCTATAAATGGAATTTATTAGTGCATGTAACCCATTTGTCAGATTTCAATCACATGCTCAGTCCGCAAATGCATGCAAGCTTAATCCGACATGTTTGCCAGATACGCCTTTTACTGATGACCTGATGGATAATTTTTTGGAGGGATCTGGCAAACCTGTAATTAAACTCAGCATGGGAATTTATTGCAGCAAAAAAGATTTTGTAACAAAATCTGATTTTATGCAGTTATTACATTAATAAATGCCTGTAAACACAATCAGACTCAAACACTGACAGACAAAAAGATTTACTGATTAAAACATGACCCGCAAAACAATAAGAAATAAACTGAATAAATGTCAATGAGGCGGGACTGTGTTGTGAAGGACGCCTGTTCATTTCTTGTCAGCCCCACTGAAGAAAGTGTGACCTCTGATTCTGTCAGTCAGGATTCATGGCCTGTGTATATGTCTGAAGCCGATCTGTTCCCTGTCTGAGAATGTTTGACCCGCAAAGCGCGCTTCCTTTGACTAGTGTAATGGCTCTGTACCGTACCCGGTTGTGGTACACTAAACCATAAAATCTACATTGTTTACAGGTAAGCATTTAGCACATGCCCTTATCCAGAATGGCTTACAGCTTATCTTCAAGCAATTATCTATCAAGCAATTGTTGGTTAAGGGTCTTGCCAAATAGTGGCCATGGAACTTAAACCCTGAATCTTTTGTTCCAAAGTCCAGCACCTTAACACACTTAAAGTGGTTTCATCTACAAAAAACGTGGTGCAATCGCAAACCATGGTTGAGCACGGAACATCTGCTTTTATAAAAAATCCTCTTACATAATCAATAAATCTATCAATTGTATCAAACAATTGTGTGTCAGTGCACCAAAACGATACCAAAAAAAAACTACATAAGTACAACCACTGTCAATACAGTTCTAAGTGCATCTTACCTTAAGCATGATCTGGCCTAGTATGTTCAAACCCAATGTGAGAGCAGTCGGGAAGGAGGACAGTCATACTTTTACATGGTACAAGGCAACCGGGTATAGTGTGAGTTTAGCCAAAAATGCTACTGAGATTAGCTTGATGAGTCAAAGCAGAGCCCAGTGTTCACCTAAAACAAATGTGACTCTGATCTCAGGTCAGCACCAAATGGCCACCCACTTACCATCTGTGATGCCCTACTATAAAACACAGAGGCAATCAAAGCTGGAGAGTAACCTGAATGAGAATGCCCAGAGCTGTGATGTAAGCCAGAACATTAGACAGTATAATGGACATTGTTTTGCTGAGAACGAAAAGGATTTGATTGTGACAGTGGCTTCTTCATTAACGTGGAAGACCATGGTATCTCCAAATGACACAAACTGCCTTGAATTTATCTAATGCAGTTTAATGATCGTAAATGTTTCTTGCACAAAAAATGAGAGTGAGAAAGAGAGAGAGAGTAGATAGCTTCACAGGATACGGGGAACATTTTGTTTTACTAAGGCATCACCAAACGGCTCTCACTGAAAATTGTAGCTCACACAGGGCAATTTGTTCTCGGTACAGTTTCCGTTTCAGTTGTGTGTGTGTGTGTGTGTGTGTGTGTGTGTGTGTGTGTGTGTGTGTGTGTGTGTGTGTGTGTGTGTGTGTGTGTGACACCTCCTCTCTGATGTAACTGTTACCTGCCATATGGCCGTCACTGCAGATTCTAGCCGCACATTGTCCAGCCCGATCTGCTCCGCAAGCCTCTCTGACAGCTGCTGAGTGCCCCCCTGTGGACAGATTTCGTCATCAAACCAAACAACTGCATGCAAATCCCACCAACACTGTTTCTGGTAGTCTAAAGATTTGCGTGGGTACAAATCTCTGAAACTGCAGATTGAATCTACCTTCAGTTGAGCGTTTGCCTTTAAATATATAGTTTGTATTATTAAATCTTGAATTATTTGTGTGTAATAACATAGCTGTCAGAATGGCTACTAATCTGACAAACATTTTGTACTAATTTAAAACTGCATGCTATATATTACGTATTATTTTGTTATGATTTGTGGTAGGACCCAAAGATGCAGGGACCGAGATATCCCACGGCGTATTATAATAATAATGGGGAAATAATATGGAAACAAAACTAATAGGGCCGAAAGGGGGAGCAAAAGACAAGCAAGACGAAAAAGGTGCGCCGTTGTGTTGCCTCCCGGAGTGGGAGCAACGCGCGAACAGATCACGATAGACGCGCATGAGGGCGGACGTGCAGTGAGCACGATTGAGCGCGGATTTGGGACGTCTCCCAAATCGCAAGGCAAAGAGGGACTCTGGAACGCCAGAGGGTGAGCATGACCTCGAGCGCGCATATAGCGCAGGCGCAAAAAAATTAAGATAAATGTAATAAATAGCTAGACATAAGGTTATTGAGGTGTAACGATACACTCAGATCGTGATTCAATTCAGTTCAATTCATGAAAAAGTCTGTGATCAGGATTCAGTTTTACATCCAACCAATTAAATACAGTTAACCAAGTGCAAAACAATTGCTCACAAAAATTAGGGGATATGGGGTGCATATTCTACGATTATGCTAGCAAGAGCTTGCCTCCTAAGTAACACAGAAGAAAGGGCAAGGACCACTACCACAACTGTGGGCGTACATTTGCACACATCAGGACATTGTAACTGGTAAGACACAAACAAATCTGAGAAAACTTCCATTAATGCTGAGAATATGGATCAAACCATTCACTGTATTTAACTACTTAAATACTGCCGTATTTAACTATTTAAATAGTGTTTAAATCATTAAAATGCGTTTTACTATTTTAGGGGTGCTGGGGCTCGGTTTGAAAAGGGGCTAGACACAACTATGGGTTACATTCAGACTGATTCTCAGTTGCAGCATACACTAAACAGACTGGTTTTAGGCTGAATTGACTGAATTTGGTAGGTGGGGTCAGACTTGACTTTGAATGGTGCTGTGGACAGACTGGTTTTGGTTGGCATCATGGGTAAAAAGCCCATAGAAGGTGTCATGGACAGACAATGGGTGGCATCATAGATAAGCATACTTTGGGTGTCATATTGGGTTGGCTTTTTGTAGGACAGTGGACAGATTGACTTAGGGTTGTCTTATGGCTGGTTTTCACTCTGACCTTGCGTGGCACTTTGTACCTACTGAATTTGTGTGGCACTGTGTACACTCTGACCTTGGGTGGCACTTTGTATCTACTGAATTTGTGTGGCACTGTGTACACTCTGACCTTGGGTGGCACTTTGTACCTACTGAATTTGTGTGGCACTGTGTATACCATGCCAATGATTCTCACACTTCTTATTGTATCTCATTCCTTTTGTTTATACTGACTCACTCATATATCTCACCTTGACTCGAAACTCCTGCGCTGACCCTGGCGTGGCCTCCAACAGCTTCATGGTGCCCCCCGCTGCTTTGCTGTACATGAGGAAGTAGAGAAAGGAGAGCTGAGATGGTTCCATCCCAAACACGGAGCGACAGCAAAGGCTCAGGTCTTCCTTCAGCTCTGCAGGTACAGCACAGAAAAACAATTTACAGTATGGAAACGCATTTCAATGCAACAGTGCATCTGACAGCACAACGCATCAAAGTGGAAGAACAGGATTTTCTTTAATGTTGTGAAGAAAAAGCAAGAAGCTACAAGAGATTCATTGCTACACTTAATCTTATGTAGGCCTTGTTGCTTTTCTAACTGATCTTACTGCCGTAGGATTTTTCGTTTCTTTTCTTGATTTATTTATTCATCGTCGCATCAGGACAGGAGCAAGGTTACATTGATATTAATCACAAACATTAAGACTGGGACAATTCAGTGAAACCAGTTACTGACATGCACATGGGGAGAACATGCAAACTCCATACTGGCCGAATCTGAAGTAAAACAGCCAACTCTTGAATGCTTACTCAGATGTAGTGTTTTAAAAAGATCATTTGTCCAAACTTTTGAATTATCTTTGGCAAATTTTTGCATTAGCTAATCTAGTGAAATAAAACGTCTTATTATTATTTTTAATTGCTTTTCAACACTTTCTATTTTTATTTCGAATTAGTCATCTAGTACATTTGTGTATTTCTTTTCACCTCTCACCTCTCACATTGCTGTTTACAAAGGTAACATTTATTTATACTGCTCACAAGAAATAGTGGATGCTTCAAAATGAAATCCCATAAGGAAATATCACCAAATTTTTGTGAGCAGTGTATTTACCGAGTTAAAGTTTATTTATATGATACTACTAATATACAGAGGCAATTCAAGTGCTTTACAAAGAAGGCAGTAGAACAGTTTAAAGACATAAAAACATATTTAAAAGAATAAATGCTCCAATAAATCAGAATGTGACTGACAAAAAAAGCATCTGTATCTAGGGGTAAAACCTCATCTTGGATGCATTAACTCATCTGTGTGCACCTCCAGGTCAGGAAGATTCTGATTCAAAAAGTCTTTTTTAACTGAAAAAGTAAAAGATTCTGATTCAAAATGCAATTTTAACAGATAAAGTAAAAGATGGAATAGCATGTAGGGTAAATATGAACCATTCTGTTTTGCTCTGCATGTTCTACATGTTGTTCTGCGGGGTGACACAGAGTGATGGATTCCTGGTCAGCCCATGTGGAGTTAGCATGTTGTCCCCATGTCTGTGTTGGTTTGCTCTGTGAACTCCAGTTTCCTGCCACTCAAAAGACAGGTATATGACCTAAAATGCTTTAGGTAAATTGTTGTATCTAAAGTGTCTGTGTGTACTGGGATTTTAGGGATGCATGTGCCTGGTGACAGATTTGCACCCATGCCTAGGTTTGGTTCCCTCTTTGCATGCTGTACTGCTGGTCAGGCCCACCTGTACTGCTTCCTGCCACCTGAATTCGATGATAAGTGAATATTAATTAATTAATTAATGCTTGTGTACACGTTGTTTTTAAATGAAATTAACCCTGCTCCCTGAGAAACACTCATTCTGAACACAGACCTACATGTGGACGTATAGAGTCAGTAAACTCTGACATTACAGGCATTTGACTGTTCCTGGTCAGTACGTGCCCTGACCAGAGCAAATAAATTATAAAAAATACTTTAGAATGTACATGTGTGTGAAATTGTGAACGTCAATACAACTCAACTGTAACTAACTTGTCAGTTAATGAAGCCCTGAATAAATACAGATTTTCAGATTCTAAGCGCTCACGTTTGGTCCAGATGTGCATGTCCATGTAAGACTGCAGGGTCATGCTGTCCAGTTGTTGGGCATTACGGGTCTTCATTGGATCGTCCACACATACCTTCTTACACAGACTTTCAACCTGACAAATAAATCATGCTACAGTATAAGACACAGAGGGCATGTTTTGTTCAGGACATAGTTCCTTTTTAAGTATGGCTACAGTAAGTAATATTTCTGAAGAGTGTTTTGTTTGACTTGGTTATTAGCTTAACTATTCATTCTGCATTTACACACATGTTTGTTCATGCTGGTTGGAGCTCTTACCCTCCAGAGGAACTGGATGAAGTCCAGCAGCACTAGAGGTGAAAAAGAAGGAATGCTCGAAGTGTAGGTGCTGATCTTAGCATTGGTGCTACCCACATGGTGAACCTTCTTGCCATTGGTAAACTGTGGATATATCTCCAAGCCGAGCTCCTTTATAAGCTCCATAACGTGAGTTTGTGAGCTGAGAAAATAGAGAACAACCAAATAAGAAAGGAACCAGTCAGAATAGATAGGTTTGGCTTCCTCTGCAGTACAGGCTTTTATGATTCATCTCAATGACCCAGAGTGATTCTGTGATGATACACCAACTGGAGAATACAGCCATAAATATCCAGCTTTCAAAGGAATTTCTGATAGAGTACCTGAGTGTTTGCTTCGAGATAAGCCATACTGCACTGTGCTGCGAGTTTAACAGGTGCAATTTGTTATATGTGGTGTATGACACCTGCATAGGTCCACCAGGGACCAGATATTATTTGTCATGATATCCAGTCAGCACTGATCTTATGGTAACCTCTTTACTTTAATGGCTTAATGTTTTCGGCATCGTTACATTCAGTACCTGGATTACTTCATACACAATAATGGTAGTTATAATTAATAACACTGACAGTAAGTGGCTGTGTGATCTAGTGCGCAAGTGTGTTAGCGCAGTAAGATAAGAGTTATTAGTCCTACAGTGGAAAAATTAACATTATTATAGAAGTGAAAATAGCAAGCCACACATAGATGAATAAAAGAAAATATAAACATAAATAATAAAGTCACCATGAAAACAAATAAAACATAATTTACAAGTTATTAACAGAAACACTGGGATATGATTGCACATAGGGGGATATTGCACATTTTTAGGTGTGTGTGTCCATAGTCTGTTGAGAACAGTGCATGTTGTGGGCTCTAACAGCAACAGGAAGAAAGAACCTATGATAATATTCCTTCACGCACTTGGTTAGCAGCCTGTCACTGAAGGAGCTACCCAATGCTGGCAGGGTCTCTTGCATGGGGTGGGAATAGATCTCCAGAATGAATGTCAGCTTGGCTGATATCCATTTGTCTCCCACCACCTGCACTGTGTCTGGGAGGCTTCCAAGGACAGAACTGACCCTTTTAATAATTTGATCCAGTGTCTTTGTGTCCCTCATTGAAATACTGCTGCCCCAGCAGACCGCACTGTAGAAGATGGCAGACGCTACTAGCATGGTCAAGTCACTCTAGATAAGGACGTCTGATGAATGCTGTATGGGTAAGTGTAAAAATTATTCAATATGTCAGGTGGGAAACATCCACTGCAAGCTTACCTGCCCACCCACTGTCCCCCAATGTCCCAGGTGTCAAAGCCATTGGAGGCTGGCAAGCGCTTAGTTAATGTACGACCCCCTACACGGCCTGAAAAGCAAAGAATGAATTTTAAGTTACAGCAGAGGCCAAATGTCTGAGGCTACTAGCGAAAATGCTTTAATTTAACATATTTAATACAATATTTTTCATTACAAATAATATATTCAGCATAACGATTTGAGTGAATCTGAGTGAGTGAGTCATGGACTGTCATGGTTACCTGATCTAAACCTCATCGAGCAAATAAACAGCAATCCAGGGCAAACGGTTCATTTAATTAAAGGGTCAATTTAAAACGATCAAATTAATGTACAACGTAAAAGTTCACATGCTGTATATAATGTCAAAAATAAAGAGACTCAAGGGTACTGAGGATCTCTTTACAGTAGATATAAGCCTTTATTAGTCAGTAATAAGTTATGTGTTGTGAACACACCTTTAGCCTCCAGCACTATCACTCTGAGCTGTGTGCTTCTCTGCTTCAGACTCCGAGCAGCACTGAGTCCAGATAAACCTGCACCCACGACGACCACATCACACAATTCCTTAGACATCGTAGAACCGTAGTCGATTTAAGCTGCGTTTCTGCAGAACTGAAGCTGTCTGATTAAATGACGCTGACTTCTGCCTCTGCTTGTATCTGCCAGCATGACAGACTGCAGGTTAAAGTCCGTGTCGGCGTGTTTGCGCTGCACAGTTAGTATATCCATACTTTAGAGATCATCTGCAAAGAGCATGTCTTTTAAAGGAAGCCACAATATTTCAATCACTTGATTATTAAAACTTTCTTTACTGACATGTTTGTGAAAGGTGGGATAAGACCAGAGGACAAACATTGACATGGCTGGACTGGTTTAGTTTCCCTTCAGGAAGTATGACCTCATATATTACAATATAATAAATACACTTATTTAGACATCTTAACACCAAGCTGGTTCTGTGATCTAACCTCAACACAACAGAGATCTGGGAGCAAGTCCCAAAGATTAATTCTGACATGTATAGGCATGGGAATGGTGCCCTTGGGCCAATAACTGCACTTGCATAGCAGATTAAAGTGATTTTAGGGTGAATATGTTATAATAATAAAATACTAATAATAAAATGTGAAGATAACATAGTCTATTAGTTTTGTAACATAGTGATGTAAAGTTGCACTTATTCTGTACTTTTTCATCTATTACTTTGGTATATATAAGCATTTATAGATAAAACAGAATTAATGAATAATATATTTGGCTAACCAAAGGAGCTCCCTCATAAGTCTTTACAGGCAAACAACCTTTAATCACCACACCATTCGATCAACGCCTGTTTGCTTTAGTGACAGAGGTATTAACATTTATAACACGTCATAATAGGAAAAAAATCGAAGGCAACATAGCGGCTTGCTGAGCCCACGGTGAGAAGGTACTGGGTTTAATCTTCAGGTGACGTGGTCTAGATCCTCTCAGTGTGGAGTCTGCATGTTCTCCCTCTTTCCACATTTAATATGGGTTCACTCTGGGTGCTACAGTTTCCTCGCACAGTCCAAAAAAATATGTGGAAGGTTAATTAGTGTCTCTAGTGTAGGAGTGTGTATGAGTGTGTGAGTGCATGTTCTCTACGATGGATTGGCGTCCTGTCTAGGGCTGATCCTGCCTTGCACCCTGTGCTGCCAATTAGTCACTGACTCTCATGTGACCCTGTTCAGGATTAAGCAGATAAGAAACAAGTGAATTCAAATCTGTATTTTAACTTTAGATGTTGCAGCCGTACATAGCTTTCTGGCAAAAAAATATTTATGTTGTATTTTATGTTTTGTTTCATGAATAGTGATTTACTTTGCATCGACTACGGTATGTTTATAAGTAGGACCTACAGTATCTACAGTGAATACATCCCACATATGCAGCTATTTCATTATATCTTTTCATGGCAGAATACTGAAGATTTGACATTTTGATACAATGTACAGTAGTCAGTCTACACATGCTTCCCACTCAAACCTGGGATCCCTTAACACTAACGAGTCACATGATACCATACCGGGAAGGGACAATGGCTAACTGGGCAGAATTTGTCCAGTTACACTTAGGGGTGTACTCACTTTTGTCGGCTGTGTTGGGTTATTTTGACTGCACACCAAATTTACACTGTTATACAAGCTGTAGATTAAATATTTAACATTGTATCAAAGTGTCATATCTTCTGTGTTGTCCCATGAAAAGATATAATAAAATAGTTTACAAACATGTGAGGGGTGTACTTAATTTTGTGGGAAACTGTATGTTACCGTCCATGTGGGACATGGACACATTTAGGAAAGGGGCACAAGCAGAGACATGAAATGGAAAAGGGTTTACACTTAACACCTTCACTTACACCTAGAAATGCCAAGAGTTTGTCTTCTGATTGCTGTTGACTTGCTAATAGTTGCACCACCATAGTAGTTACAGCTAGGTATGTTTTATTTAAAAATACAAATAAAATAATTTATTTATTTATTTATATATATAGTAGCCTAAAAAGATTATTTGACTATTCCCAGTATCACAGGGGTTTATTGGTAACACTGCCATTGTACATTCTTTGTTTATTCAGCACCTGTAATTGCATATGGACTCAACTTAATGGGTTTGTTTTTAACACCACAGATGTAGTGATTATAGTGATTATAATCACTATATATTACTTATAATCACTATATTATAATCACTATATTATAAGATTATAATCACATTATAGTGATTTGATTTGGTCTCTGCAAAATGTTGCAATGTAAACTAAAATGTATTTGTGAGTCTGTGCCCTACATTCTAAAGACCACATTTCCCCAAAAGTATAAAAAGATCTGATATTTTTGACATTGTGGGTTGAGTTTCTCACAAGGTTAACTGCTTGTTTACAGATACTGAAAAAAAACAAAGCTGTCAAAATATATTTGCTTACAGTTAATAAGGTATGGTTAAGTTTGGGTTAGTTATAGGTGATGTATTAATTAGCTACATCGTTATGTCAAAGATAGTAGTGGTCTGTGTGTGTGTGTGTGTGTGTGTGTGTGTGTGTGTGTGTGTGTGTGTGTGTGTGTGTGTGTGTGTGTGTGT
>JAUZST010092580.1:0-19301 GCA_034779995.1 Parotocinclus haroldoi
GTGTGTGTGTGTGTGTGTGTGTGTGTGTGTGTGTGTGTGTGTGTGTGTGTGTGTGTGTGTGTGTGTGTGTGTCTTTAAATATCACAGTGTGGACCAAATTGACATTTTTCAACTTGTGGGGACTATTAACCAGACCTCACAAGGATTTTTTTAAAAATAAAAATTACACATAACTGTAAGGTAAAGAACCAAAATATTTGCTTTAGGTTACCGAGGCTAAGGTACAGGTCTAGCATTGTTTAGCAATTAATACTGTATCAGTGGAAAGTCCTCACAAACGATAGAAAGACTAGCATGTTTGTAAATCGGCCTGTCTCACTGTGGGGGTCTCTACAGTTTTTTATCTCTTCTCTTCCCTTGTGTGCGCATCCCTCCTATTTTTTTCCCCCTAGACATTGCACAGTGTCATGTCCTGCACTGCATTAGGCCACTGTCTCTCATGCTCTCATGCATCCCTGAACAGCCCTGTAACTTTAATGTACGCCAGGACATCCCAAACTCTCTTTACCTTATAAAGACATTTATATGTATTTGTAGTATACGTGTGCACACATATAGAAATTGTAGAAATGTGTAGTTAGTTGAATATAAGAAAAAAGATATATACATTAATACTTTTGGCTTTCATATTTTAGTGAGTGCGTACATAGGAAAGGAGAAGCTGACGCTGGGTCAGTACTTTTATCTGACAATGTATGTATACGTTAATAAGATGAATATGCTACAAAGGCGATGCATTATGACAAGCATATATTTTACAGTAAAATGTATTCCAAAATATATTTATGGATTGCAATACAGCACAGAAAGTGCTGGTTCGTGCAGCCAACAGCTTCAGGTAATATTCAAATCAACCATCAGAATGGGGGTCTTAGTGGCCATGGATTCCAAGCCCCATGAAATAATATTACACTAGATCCAAAACATTTCAAATGTTCTAATACATTTTTATTAGCCCTGTCAGTCACAGGGCCTTAGAATTGCCTTTAGCAGATACACAGGTTTGAGTAATTGTTAACTAACTTCTGATCTCCTAGAATTAAAAATGGAGCCTAGTCTAATTAACCTAGTCACAAAGCAAATGTTTTCTCCCATTGATTTAATGAGCATGGCAAGAAGTTAAATGTGATTTCCAGCCACTGGCTCTGAATTGAGCCATTCGCAACCATCGAGCCATTTGCAACATGTATATGCATGTAAATTCAGCAGGAACTGCCTGATGCAAACATGACCACATGAGCCAAACATTGAAGGACCATTTCTACCATCTTGTGGAACTGTTGTTGTTTTGCCTGTATCCACTATTAGTATAGTGTTCCTTATTAAGTGGGTGGTGAGTGTGTATGTGAGTATGAACGCATGTGTCATGCACTGATTGGTATTCATACCTTGTGTCCAGTGTTGCTTGCATAAGTTCTCTGTACCTCCTGCAATCTTCAGCACAAATAAAGAAAATAAAGCATAATTAAAATAAAATACTTATTTTAAATTCCTGGTGTGTTTTGAAAATTTTATTAACTCAGCCACTCATGTAATGTAACTCAGCCACTAATGTAGATTCAGGAAAATCATTAATTCATTTATTTATTCAATCATTATTATTTAATGCACCTTGGACCACCAGTACCAAATTAAACTACTGTATGTCTTTGTAGATGTTTAGCAACCTAAGTCTTGTAAATTATTAAGAATTACACTTGTGTCTATTTGTTTTACTTTTGCTGACACTTGATGACCCATACAACAAACAATTGTTTATCAGTAACGATAGCTTTTACTTTCAGAACCAGAGGAAAGCGAGTAATTAAATGTACTTGAGAGCCAGACACTGATTTTTAAACCAGATTTTATGAAGAATGGCAGGCTGTAATTACAGCCACCCTACCGCACCCCATATTTAACCCACAGTTGTCTTCCTAATATACCTATGAATATATACCACTATTGCACAGAGAAGTTTTATTTCCTTGGCACTGTGTGTCTTTATTGTACATTGAATTGCACTCAAATATGTTCTAGCAGCATGACTTTAATCAAAAATCTGTTCTGCCATGTGGATGTCAGTGGATTGAGTCATCCATGCTGATTTTGTATACAGTAATGCCTTATCTGTAGTTTTTTATGACCTTGGAATCACTTGGCATAACCTTAGATTTGCATTGTTTTGTTTAAAAGTCATTACTTGTGCTTTTTCACAACAGAGTCACCCAATGCTAAGGATCTAGTCTTGTTACATAGTGATGACTATGCTGAGAAAGTATTCAACATTGATCAGTGCTATCTAATACCACATGCTGATACTAATGACCTCGTAACATGTGACAGACCAGTGAAATATAATAATGCCAAAGCTTTTGTATTTCGAACATACAGACTGTTTTGTAAATAATGGATGAAGAAACGTATCCCTTGTGATAAACGCTCACATTGCCATACTCCCAACTAAACTATTTGGTGATAATTCAAACATTTTCATTGAAAAAGCATGGTGCTTCTGATGCTCACAAACTCATGTATGCCATATATCAAATCCATTATTTGTTTTTCCTTGTTTTTTTCCCTTCCCTTTCCTTCCACTGCCTGGAACACAGGGCTGGAAAGCAAACACATCAGCACTTGGCATTGTGAACCCTTGAATTGCCCTTGTCCCTGCTCTCCTCCCTCTGATTTTCCCTTTCATCCTGCTCCGAGCTGTACACCCGCTTCGTTCCTTCTGGGGTCCCCTGACTGCACTACCCATAATTCAGTGCAAGACAAAACACCCACACCATGCTCTCACTAACCTTTATAGCACCGCCAAGGCACAGCAAGATGGGGAATAAGGCAAGGGCTGGGCAAATACTTTCACTGCCTCTCTTGGGGCCCCTGACCGAAAGCAAGGCCTAGCTATGCTTAGGCACCCACAGAGACTTAGAAGAGCGAGTAGTGAGAATGAAATTAGAGAAGAAGAGGCAAAAGAGGCAACTGTGAAGCAAAGGGAAGGGGAAAGAGGAACAGGGATTAACAAGTGATTCAAAGAAGCCAGAGGTGGTCGTAAGAATGAATGATACACACATGAAGGAATGATGAACAAAAGGACAGAAGAAAAGACAAAACTGCAACTGCACTGATAGAATTGGTGAAACAGATGGACACTGACAGAAGGAGAAAGAAAATAGAATTAGGGCACAGGGTGCCTGTTTGTCTCAGCACAAGTCTGTCTGTCAGTGCCTAAGGATTTATGTATTTGTTTGTGTCTATGTCTGGGCTCTGTCACATTGGTAATGTGTTCCATATTCCTGACTGAGAGATTGGCTGCATCAGCAACACAGTACCCATAACAAAGACTGGGCTCCTTTTTCTCTATCATTCTCTCCACCTCCTTCCTCCTAGCTAGGATTCTTGACAGTCATAGTGCTACTGTAGACCTGAAAAAATGTCAACACATTTATTATAGACATATGACATATATTGTAATTGCACTGACTTTTAGCACAGTGCATTTTCTTGACATTTAGCTGAAAATAACTTCTAGGACCAACACAGTTGTATATGGAGTCGGCGCCAGCACGGGTTCAATGCACAGGTGTCATTCACAGGTGATTGCTTTCGAGACTTTATCCACAAAAACGTAATAGAAAATGTCACAGTTGGTGTGCAGTTAATAATTAACTAATCAAATATCTGCACTGCATTTGTTTATTGGATTTAGATTACAGTGTCTGAACCATTGTCTAATGGCTGAAAGTTAGTGGGCCCATAGAAACTCTCAATATATTTACATTTATTGTAGTTTAAAAGCACAATTATTGTTCAATTGCTCTGGACAATTTGACTTTTGAAACTTAATGTTGGATCGAATCCAGATGCTTGCTTCATTTCGTCCTGCTGCATCCTAAGTGCTTTTTCATATTAAATCACATTCAAATGCTACTGGACATTGAGTTAAATGTTTTGGCTCAAACTGAAGTCCAGTCTCTGGACTGAATTTGGATGTATTAAATATGCAAGTCCAAACAATGTATTTTAATTATGATTCGGCTCACTATTGCTTCTGTAATCAGCTAAAATTGTGTGTAATCACATATATCTTACACATAATTTAGTGATTAATGCAGTGGTGCTGAAATTTATGAACCCCTAAAACATCATCAGATATTCATTCCTAAATGTAGATAAACTGTGCCCAATTAAACAAATAAGATACAACGTTTGACACGTAGCCATGTATTTATTAAACATTCTCCAATATTACATTACAGTATCTGTGATTGGAAAAAGTATGTGAGCCTTTGCCTGCTTGTGCAATAACTGCAACTACACATTTCTGGTAAGTGTTGATCAGTCCTACTAATCGCCTTGGGCTTTTAGCTCATTCCTCCCTAAAGAACAGCTTCAACCCTGCTGTTAGTGGGATTCCTTACATGAACTCTTAAGCTCCAGATTCTTTAACAACATTGCTATTGAATTAAGGTCAGGACTTTCGCTTGGTCATTCCAAAACATCAACGTCATTCTTCCTTAAGCATTTATTGGTAGAACTTTTTTAGGTTCAGAAAAACAGGCCCTAATCATGATTCTGCCACCACCAAGGTTCATATGCTGGATAGCAGTGCTTTTCTTTCTAGTAAAATGTTTTATTTTGATCTCAATGTGTACAAAATGCTTTTCTAAAGACTGCTTGCTTGTTCACATGATCTGTAGTAAACTACAGCCAGGCAGTAATGTTCTTTTTAGAGTGTAGTGGCTTGTTCCTTGCATCCCTCCCATGCACACCATTGTGATGTAGCCAGTGGCGTAGGGTACAAGCCAGGATCAAACCTAGACTGAACACGAAATTACGAAATGTTAAAGTCTGGCAAGAGCCATATCTTGCTTTATGTAAATGTGACCCCTAATTTTTAGAAGAAATAATATTTTAGTTTAGTTTAGTTAATTTATAGTTTCTCAAATCACCTCAGGTTTGCAACACAATTGTCTATTACTACTGAATGGAAAATAAAGTTTTGCATTGTCTTGTTAAAAATGCATGAACATCAACTTTACATCTTGAAGGTAACAAACATTATGTTGGTCTACCATATCAGTGTTTGTTGTTGTTGTTTTTTTTTGCATTAATGCTGCTATCAATTCAATTGCCCCTAGGGAATGAATAAAGTTTTCTGAATCTGAATCTAAATCAAAGAGGATAAATGACTTTTGCCAAGGGCACTGACACAGCCCTATATCATGACAGACACTGACTTTTGGACTTATTGCTAAAATCTGGAATCTGATTTTCGTTTTCCTTTAGTTTAGAGCAGATGAAAATACTTCATCTAATTCAGAATTAATCTAACAGGGTAAAACATTCACAGGACTCATTATGGACTTTTGCAAAGTGGACTTTGGACTTTTGGACTTTTGGACAAAACCATTGTTAAGGTTTCTTTGCCCGTACAAGTCTTCAGGAGGTGCCTACGTAGCTGTGTGAAATTTGTGGTCTTTCTGAATGTCGATTGTTGCGGGGACTGGAGTAACCTAGCAGTTAAGGTACTGGACTCTGGGCCTGATCCCACCTCTGCCATCCCACCTCTCCCAAGCTACCACAGTTGAGACCTTAAGCAAGGCCTTTAATCCACCATTTCTTGAATTGTAAGACTGTATCAGTTGTAAGTTGCACTGCATAATGGCGTCTACTAAACTCAGTAAATTTAAATGGGGAAGTCTGTAGCTCCCTATTTATCAGAATCACCAATTTCATCTTCAGTTACCTGTGACTGACAGGAGAGAAATATTGCAATATGATTTTGAATTTCTGAGACATTCTTCTTTTATTCTTGATTTATGTGCACTTCTTTTATATGTTACATGACCACCTTCCCACTGAAAAAACTTCATCCCTTGATCCAATTTGATGGTGTTTCAGATCCTCTCACCCATTACTTGCCTAGGGGATTCAGATTTGTCACTTTTTCTTTTGTTTCTGAAATAAAATGGTGCCCTGTTATTGGGACATTGGGACAAGGCTAGAATAAGGCTTCTTTTTCGTACAGTAACATGTCAACTGGCATTTATGAATGTAACTCCTTATTGTAGTGCTTGACATGGGTTTGCCAAAAGTAATCCCTTGCCCATGTGGTTACTCTCACTGTAAAGGGAGAAATATGTAAATTCCTTCAAATCTGCATTTGTTGACAAACTGGAGATCATATGCCCATCTTTCCTCTTCAAAGACTCAGACTTTTGTAGATGCTGCTTTTGTACCAAATATATAATTACACTCACCTGTTGACATCACCTGTTTGAAATCACATCCTTATCTTTTAACCTCTTTCCTAGCCATAAATTGCTCCATCCCATCTTTTTTATGTAATGTGTTGCAGACCTGGAATGCAGGAACAGATATTTTATAATGAATGAAAAGTCTCAAGTTCATGCTGTCTGCAATTAAATAAAGACAAGTTTTTGTTTGTTCTTTGCATTCTCCATACCAACTGGTATGAAGGTCAGAATTTATATTCAAACAAGTGCTTAATCGTATCATTCTTTGCAAAATGCTATTACCTGCAGCTGTACTTCCTCTGACAGAAAGTACCAGCCGCTGCTGGTGTAACTACATCTGGTGTGACTGTCAACACCGGCGTATATGCAGAGTAACTGCTGGTGGTTTTAATTGTGTCTGGTTTGGGTTAACGTTGCTCTGTGTCCTGCCACTCTGAGGACAGGTTGGTAGGTTGTGTGTGAGACAGAAGTTCACGTATGAAAGCTATTAGACACAAGTTAATGTGATCTGCACATGACTGTTGGTACTTTTTAGTTCAATTCTGTTTATATACTTAAAGATTTCACAGTGCATTGTCAAACGTTTCAACATGCTTTTAGTGTTCTAGTGCTTATAATTAAGTCAGATAAAAATTAGGATATGTCACCATTCGAAGTCACTGTCAAATACATAAGGTAACCTCTTAGAGGAGCTCACAGATTGTGATGGTCTGGACATGTATGTGTGTGTATTTATATGAGTGTTTATTTGTGCAAGTGAAATGAAGGCCATGTGTTATTAACTCTAACACTGACTATCACATGGGATATGGGCATGGTGAAGTGCAGCTGACTGAGTGGGGAGTGTGGAGGCTTAAGAAAATGAATTAAGTCATTTGGGCTTTATTGCAAGTCACACCCCAGTTCAACAAAAAGGCAGAGCGTGCTGCTATGTAACCGAGAATCCATTCCAAATCAATAAGAAAAAAAACACATGCACACGGCCTAAATCAAGCTCCACTGCCTAACCTCCTCATTATTCTCTCCCACCCTGGGGACTCTGCTTTCTTGGCAGTATTCAGAAATAAGCCACCTGCAACCACCCCCTAAAAAAACAACAAAACTTTTGATTGTATGTGTCTGCTCTTTTATATGAAATAAGACACAAATGTACACACGCATACACAGACATAATCTGTCTGCTGAGCCGTCCAAAACTTTAGATGTGTCTGCTCTCGTCCTCTCACTCTTTGTCTCTCTCCAGAAAGACTAATTGCATCCTCACTTTCTTTTCTGACACTCCCCCTTTCACGTCTTCCTTCAGCCCCTATCTTCATCCTCCTTTGCCTAGCTCTCATTTACCTTTTGTAGTTCAAGGGAAGGGACACAGAATTTGTGCCCAATAAGGTAAATACCTTCATTATGTTTTATTATGTACACAGGCCTAATAGGTGAACTTTGTAATTATGCATACACTGACTGTAGTACAATGTGTCACACACACTTCTACACATTTATAGAAGCATTTTCAGCTTAGACATTAATTTTTGCATAGAATGTGTACTGCTCACACAAGTGCATCATGTGCAGCAGTGTTTGGTTTGAACCACATGCTGGTGTGGAAATATCCCAACCAAACACAGCTATCCATCCACGTCCTGTGGTCAGAGCATTGATTAAAGCCAAGAGGGAAGGCGTATAACACATTGCACATTAAACAAATGTGTCCCTTTTAATGGCTGAACACCTTTATTGTGTAAGTAAGTTAGTCCATGCAAACCATCCACTACCCAAAGTCTTCAGTGCTGTTTCTGTTACACGTTTTTATCGAATCCACTGAAACAGATTGAGTTAAATTAGTAACTGACAGTATATACCTGTGTTCATATTAACCCTAATTCATGTCATCATCACATCACATGCTGGGCCATTATCCTAGCCAAGCCAATCTTAAGTTTTGAATAGATTAATATCTTAAAGTTGATTTAATTTGATTAAATTCTGTAATTAATTCTATTTAAATCAATTGAGGACTGTATGACTTTGGCTCACTAATAATAAATTGCTAAAAGTACTTTTACACACAGTCTCTCAGGTTAAATCCTCTTTTTCCATTACTGTCTGTATTGAGTTTGGCATGTTCTTCCCAAACATATAGCTTTTTACTCTGCACTTGATTTTCCACCTACCTATCCAAACTTTGAATTGTCTACTCAATTGGCTACACCTAGAATAATAATGAATTTGTAGTATATTGTGATAATTAATTAAGTGTAAAGTCACGGAGAGAGATATTGTGTGTGTGTGTGTGTGTGTGTGTGTGTGTGTGTGTGTGTGTGTGTGTGTGTGTGTGTGTGTGAAGATCAGGAGTGGCGAGACCTGGTTGGGCCATGGTGTGTTTGACTGATTGTAAACCAGCAAGCCCTGGCTAGTCTCAGTGCACTATAGCCTGTGTAGGAGTGAGCCTGGCCAGTGTATTCCTGCTGTGTGATAGAGTTCTGAAAGGCAGCACACGCTTATCCGTCTCCGACTTGACTCATTTCTCTGAAGCTTTTCCAGTTCAACAGATATGTTTACAGAGCAGAAAGAACACGTTTATTGTGTTTACTTGGATTTATGCAGCATGCAAGGTGTGTGTGTGTGTGTGTGTGTGTGTGGATCAGAGGTGTATGGATGTAAAAGCATACTTCTGTAATATGCTGATTGATGGTCCATTTGCGAATGGTATGACAGTTTGTATTGTGTCTATGTGTGTCTCTGTATATCTGTTCATATGTCTCTCTCTTGCTCTTTGTGTTAAACCGACCCCGTGCCTTAGTGGCAGAAGGCGACAGGCTGGGACAGTGTCAGTGACACAACCCAGGACTGTTGTGTGTGTGTAGTCAATCCAGAGTCACATCACAGAATCTCTCTCCCCATTAAGGCCTTTTTTACATGAAAAAGGAATGTTCTTAACGTATTTAGTGGGTCCTGAAATCCATAAATGTTTTGATGTGGATGCCATTAATAAATAAACAAAATATACCATTTTGCTCAGAGAAAAACTCTGTGAATAGTAAAACTGTCCTAGGATGAGTTTGTTGCTGTCTTAAAAACTGCATTACTTGACCCACTTACATTTGGTGTATATACTAACAATGGTTTATCTATATGTTTAACAACTGGTTTCAGGAATATTTTAATTATATTTACTATTAATTATAGCTAGACATTCCTGCACCACGCAACTATATAATCTGAAGTTTTAGTATTTGTCACATTTAAAAAACACAGATATCAAACCTGTTGTAGATGTATTATCAAATAAATCATCAGATTGGAAGGATTTTCTCATTGGAAACTCGGAGTTCTATAATCAATAGGTCAGTGATGGTGCAAGTTTTATTTAATACAGTGAATGGTACAGTTAGGGCCAAAGGTCTAAGAACACTAGTGAAAATTGTTGAAACGATTCATAATGCGGTAGGGTGCTGTCCAAAAACACATATCACAGCTTTGCAGCAACTACATGAAGACCAAAGAAAATGAATGAACCTGTTTACACTTGGACTTTTCATATGTCTTGTATCTGGATTATATCATGGGGATTCTAACCACATGCATTTACGCTCAATAGACGACTGTGTCTTCAGTCAGCCAGACTAAAATCTGATCGCTGTATTGCTGTATCCCCATTGCTGTATCCTGTGCAATATGCAAATCTGCAATAACAGTATTTTAAGCTCATAACACTTCACCACCCACGTCTGCAGCAATGACAACAAATGATGACTTTTTTTTTTATTTACAAAAAAAATTTTGTTGCATAAATTACTTTACAGTAAGAGGAATACCATCTTTGACAATTTGTAAGCAGACAGTTGTTTAATGTTTAATACAGCACTGATGATGATTGTAGACATACGACGCACAAATGTATCAAATCGCAAACTTTAGGGAACCATTAGTATTATAGTATATTTTGGACAGTGGTATATGTCTATATAAAAATGATAAAGCTTCTTGCATTTCCCAGCAATGCTTGTCCTTCATTGTTGTTTGTCTGGTCATGCAGGAATGGACGTCATGGATGACGTGTGCAGTGTCATGAAGTACTGGCATTTTTTTGGCAGTCAAATGCATCTTGGAGCGAAAGATGCATTTGCTCTTGTTTAAACAATGCAAGAGTAACACAGTCACCTCCTGAAGTGTTGAATTAAAATCACTGCATCATACACACACTTTGTGTCTTAGCGCTTTTAAGATGCACACTGATACAAGAATGTAATGGTAAGTGTAAATGAGTTCAAATAGTTCTGACTGACATGATCTTCCCTCCAGAGTCACCTGACTTAAACCCTATCAAGCATTTATGGGGGACCTGAAGAAAGAAAGAACAAAGCATTCAGTAACATCACAAGATGATCGTGTGATTGAGATTGTGATTTTTTTTCTAATAGAAAGATCTACTAGATCTTTAGAATTGGCATAAATTTGTGTAGCCTTTGCCAACTCAGTTACATGCTGTCATAAGATATGATCCTTTATTAGTCCCATTATGTTACAGCAAAAGAGCGAACATACCAAGTTCTATTACATTCTAAAATTGATTTTAAAGGATTTGTTATAAGTTCAAATTCCACTATGCTGATTATTTGATTTGTAGTGAAAACCCTGTTTTGAAATGAAGAACAAAACAAAATAGAAGCAATTTTACTAGTGGTCCAAAACATCTAGCCCCTACTATGTGTCACAATTCAGATGTTTATGTGTATATAAATTTTGTGTTCGTTTTTTGTTACATGTTTTGTTACTAAGATTCTAAGATTGATTGATTAGAGCCATGGAACTTAAGGGCCACAGTATCTCTTACATTTTCGTGGGAGCATCCGCAAAATCAGCACAGCCCAGCCCTTGGGTTGCTTGTGGTTACTGGCATTATCACAACGAATTGCTGCTATTTCCTGATAGTAGGTCTGCACACATTCACAATCATCCCTGTGTCATTTAATGTATCCCGTTTTCTCCCTAAACCTGGAAAAGGAGGCTTCTCTGTGTTATGAAGAAGGTGTGAGGTATGCTCTATCCTTTTGTGCTAAATTATTATGGGCCATCCTAGTTCGCTTCTGTCGCCCACTGTAACTGTAACTGTCTCGGGGCTCAGTTTAACTGGAATTCTCTTTAAGCACAAATTGAATGGCAATAAGCTATACTTTAAATGATGTTAGATGTTAAGCATTTTGTAAAGATGATTTCTAATTCTGAAATTCATTTTAAATTATGACACTGCGCTTCTGCTGAAACTAATGATAAAGGCATTTATTTATAATAGGGTGTGGGTTGTGTTTGTTTAAAAGCGTGGGTGTTCCTTCACAGCTGTTATATGATGCCGTTCCGGGAAAAACTGGACATGCGAGTGTTTACTGTATGTGTCCTCACCCCCTCTCTGAAGCATGTGATGTGTCATCTTGTCAGTCAGACCTCTGTTATGTGTAGGAAAGCAGAAGAAGCTCATCCCAGACAGTGATAAAGCATGTCTTTCTGTTTTTCTGTCTTTCTCTTGCCATAGTTACCATGTAATGGATCTTTTGTAGAAGAAGATGTATGTTGATGGTCGCTCTCCTCACGCAATCCTCTCATACTTGGTGCACATGGGTCTTCTCACCATCATACAGACTAAACATGCTTAGGCTGGCCTTGTTCCAGCTTCGCCAACATCTGAGGTGTCTGCACATACACCTGTCTGGAAGATGAACGATCAAAGCGTCTGCTGGTCTATTCCACCGTGCATCTGATCTGGGACGACTTACTTTGTTGTGTCACTTCCAGGTGATCTGCTTTTCTGGTACTTACTGCAGGTCTCCGAGAAAAATGGTTTATGAGTTAGCTCTGTTCTCAACTATTTTTTTTCAACAAATTCTGAATTCAAGGACTGATTATTGATATAGAACAGTGGATTGGGCACACAACAAAAAATTTACACATAAAAAGTAGACATTTAAACAATTAGAAAAATAATCTGATTTATAAAGCAGGTCACTCAGGTAATGCAGGATTTGGTTGGGACATGAATGGCTTTGCTTGAGGTAAAGGAGGCCAACTGTAATGGTCTGACACCCATCCAGGTGTGTCATCAAAAAGTTGCAGTGACTTGATTATTTCTTTTAATGGGACAGTACTGAACATATGACACATTAATACAATGTAAAGTAGTTAGTCTACAGCTTGTATAACAGTGTAAATTTGCTGTGCCCACAAAATAACTCAATACACAGCCATTAATGTCTAATCATCAGGCAACAAAAGTAAGTACTCCCCTTAGTGAAAATAGCCAAATTTAGCCCAAAGTGTCAATACGTTGCGTGGCCACCTATATTTTCGAGAACTGCCTTAACTCTCTTGTGCATGGAGTTCATTAGAGCTTTACATTTTGCCAGGGAAATGCTCTTCTACTCCTCCGTGACAACATCACAGAGCTGGTGGTTATTAGAGGCCTTGCGCTCCTCCACAGATGCTCAATATGGTTTAGGTCTATAGACATGCCTGGTCATTCCAGCACCTTTCCCCTCAGTTTCTTTAGCAAGGCGGTGGTCATCTTGGTGGTGTGTTTGGGGTTGTTGTCATGTTGGAATACTGCCCTGCAGCCCAGTTAGTGAAGGGATGGGATCATGTTCTGCTTTAGTATGTCACAGTACATGTAGGCATTCATGGTTCCCTGAATGAATTGTAGATCACCACAACCAGCAGCACCAATGTAGCCTCAAACCATGACATTTCCACCACTATGCACCATCTGAACTAAATAAGTTTATCTTGGTCTCACCAGACCACAGGACATGTTCCAGTAATCCATGTCCTAAGCTTGTCTTCAGCAAACTGTTTTCGGAATATCTTGTGAATCAGCTTTAAAAGGCCTGAGATGACAGCCATGCAGATCAGTTTGCTGTTAGCATGTTTGACCAGTGTATGGTGTATGGTCTGTGCACTGACAGGTTGACCCCCCCACCTCTTTAGCATCTGCAGCAATGCAGGCAGCACTCCTGCATCTACAGTGGGTACGGAAAGTATTCAGACCCCTTTAAATGTTTCACTCTTTGTTTCATTGCAGCCATTTGCTAAAATAAAAATAAAAAACATTTTACTTCTTATGAATGTACACTCAGCATCCCATCTAGGCAAAAAATAGACAATTTTATTAACAAAGACACATTTATTAAAAAAGAAAAACTGAAATATCACTTGGTCATAAGTATTCAGACCCTTTGCTGTGACACTCAAATTTAACTCACAAGCTGTCCATTTCTTCTTATCCTTCTTGAGATGGTTCTACTCTTTCATTGGAGTCCAGCTGTGTTTAATTGAACTGATTAAACTTGATTAGAAAGGCACACACCTGTCTATATAAGACCTCACAGCTCACAGTGCGTGGCAATGCAAATGAGAATCATGAGGTCAAAGGAACTGCCCAAAGAGCTCAGAAACAGAATTGTAGAATTGTGGTTATGTACAGATCTGGCCAAGGTTACAAAAATGTCTGTAGCACTCAAGGTGTCTAAGAGCACAGTGGCCTCCATAATCCTTGAATGGAAGAAATCTTGGATGATCAGAACTCTTCCTAGACCTGGCCGTCCAGCTAAACTGAGCAATCGTGGGAGAAGAGGCCTTGGTGAGATAATTCAAAGATCACTGTTGCTGAGCTCCAGAAATGCAGTAGGAAGATGGGAGAAAGTTCCACAAAGTCAGCTATCACTGCAGCCCTCCACCAGTAGGGGTTTTATGGCAGTGGCCTGACAGAAGCCTCTCCTCAGTGTAAGACATGAAAACCCAAAAAGGTTTGCCAAAAACACATGAAAGACTATGGGAAATAAGATTCTCTTGCCTGATGAGACTGAAATTTTTTGACGTTAACTAAGCGGTATGTGTGGAGAAAAATCACCTGTGCCCTATACAAGCCCAACAGTGAAACATGGTGGTGGTAGCATCATGCTATGGGGGTGTTTTCCAGCTGCAGGGACAGGACGACTGGTTGCAAATGAAGGATGAGGACTGAATGCTGACAAAGATGCAGCCAAATACAGACATATCCTGGAAGAAAACCTCTTCCAGAGTGCTCAAGACCTCAGGCTGGGCCAAAGGTTCACCTTCCAACAAAACAATGACCCTAAGCACACAGCTAAAATAACACAGGAGTGGCTTCAGAACAACTCTGTAACCATTCTTGACTGGCCCAGCCAGAGCCCTGACCTAAATCCAATTGAGTATCTCTGGAGAGACCTGAAAATGGCCGTCTACCAACATTCATCATCCAGCCTGATGGAACTGGAGAGGATCTGCAAGAAAGAATGGCAGAGAATCCCCAAATCAAGGTGTGAAAAACTTGGTGCATCATTCCCAAGAAGACTCATGGATATGCTAGCTCAAAAGGTGGCTTCTACTAAATACTGAACAAAGGGTCTGAATACTTATCTGTTTATCTTATTCTTATCTGTCATCTGTTTTTTCTGTCAAGATGGGATGCTGAGTGTACATTGATGAGAAATAAAATATACCTTTTTGATTTTAACAAATGGCTGCAATTAACAAAGGGTGATAAATTTAAAGGTGTCTGAATACTTTCCATACCCACTGTATTTTCAATAGCTAACCTCTGTATTTGATGCTGAGCACGCGCCCTCAATTTTTTTCAGTTGACCATGGCAAGGCATCTTCTGAGTGGAACCTGTCCTGTTAAACTGCTGTATGATCTTGGCCACCATGCTGCTGCTCACTTTTGGAGTGTTGGCAATCTTCTTATAGCCTAGGCTATCTTTATGTAGAGCAAAGATTCTTCTTTTTTAGAGCCGCAGAGAGTTATTTCCCATGAGGTGCCAAAATGACAAAAGTTAACACACCTGCTCTCCATTCACACTTGATACTTTGTAACACTAACAAGTCACACTTTTTTGCCAATGGTTTACACATTAATAGCTGTGTGTTAAGTTATTTTGAGGGCACAGCAAATGTACACTGTTATGCATGCTGTAGACTGATTACTTTACATTGTGTAAACTACGTCTTTAGTGTTGTGAAAAGATACAATAAAATGTGCATGGTGTACTCACTTTTGTGAGATTAGACTGCATGTGTTTTGTCTAACCACTAAAGCAAAAGCCTTCATTTAACTAGCAAAGGCATCTGTTATCTCAACATAATCCAAAAATATTATTTAATTATATAATTAATAATTTATATTAATTAATAAAAAAATAATAATGTTAAAGTGTCCATGTCAAAGTAACGTCCACTTTAGTGTTTAATCTCTTGATCTATTTAGTGTTTATTTTTTATGTTCATTTAGGCATATTGTTAATGCACTGTTTTTCTCTTATGTCTGATTGGCAAGCAGAGGGGGTAAGTTTGTGTATGTCTTTGTGAGTGAATGTGATGGATTGATGGCCTGTCTGTGGTTGTTTCTGTCTTGTGCCCTGTGGTGCTGTCTAGGTAACGGCTTTCCCAAGACACTGAACTCGATTAAGTGGATACAAAAATAAAAGAATGAAGGAATGAATAGCTGCAATGAAGTTTCACCACTATTCTGTATGTATAGAATCAGAATAAACTTTTCTGCATTACGTAAGCAATGTTTGTTACTGGCATTAGTAAGTATGAAAGTGCCTATAACATTGCACAGTAAAGCATTACAGCAGGCCACGTCAATGTTTATACAATGTACTGGTGCAGTGATCTCGTAATATAAACTGAAATTGGAACTTAAATGTTTTTCTTATCTTTCATCAAGTTTTGCCAGTGGTGAAAGCTGTGACCTGTTTGTGTGTGAAAATGTGCGGATAAATAGATTTGCTTGTGATGCATCTTTTCAGGGTATGTTTATTCCTTATGGCAGAGAATGGAGTAGAACATGGTCACTGAGTGGACAATTATCTGTTTGTATATTCTGCAGGGATCTCAAAGTGGCCGTATACCCACATATCCTTGTACTCCCCTCGATCATTCACTCTGTTTCTCTCTCTCTGGCAGTTTAGGTCAGATTTCTCCCACACTCATGGATGCTGGGCTGTGTGGCTGTGTGTTTATATTGGAGCCCGGACTTCCTAGTGGCAGCCTGCACCTATCTAAACATCCCCCCGGCCGCTGCTCTGTGTTCCTGGTCTCACACGGCCTCCCTCTTTCCCTCTCATTCCCTCTCTCTCTCTCTCTCCCTTTTTTGCTCTATCTGTCTCTCCTTTTGCTTTTTTGGAATGCATTTAAGAGAGCAACTAAAAAAAGGGATTAAAAAAGAAATATGATTTCACGTCGAAACATTCCACTTAGCTCTTTTCCTTTTCATGTTTCATTCGTCTGTTTCTGAATGAGGAGTTCTGACCACAATTTCAGTCGGCTCTGGGCCTGTTCACACACTGCCTCATTCTTCTTTCCTCTCTCACCCACATTAGAATGTACAAGCTTACATTATGACTGCATAAAATTGTAGAGATGCCTTACTAAATTTGTCGTGTCGTGCTTTTTTCCTTTTTTTGCACTTTTAAATGTTTGGGCATGGACTGAGGAAGGTGTCAAAAACATCTGAAATTACTTGTTACATTCTGAGGTTCAGTGGATGTGAATCCGAGGTATTATTCTTCTAAAAATATTTTTTTTATTTTGCAATGGAATTCATAGCTGCCTTGAAGGTATCCACCCAATTTTTCCCAGAAAAAAAAACAATTGTGGTGGCCTAGACTAGCAAATAAGGTACTGGACCAGGAGGTCAGGGGTACAAACTCCCCAGGCCAGGTTGCAACTGTTGGGTCTTTAAGCAATCCCCTTAACCTACAACTGCTTGGACTGTAAGACTGTACCTGTATAAATTGTAAGTCAATCTGGATAATGGCGTCTGCTAAATGGTGTAAATGTAAAGGATTTCTAGATAACAGGTCTACCAAGCAAAATAAATTATACACATAAACTAATTTTGACAAATGTAACTGCATAAACATTGGTTACCATAACTTTTATTATTTTTTATTCTGAAGTCTATGGAGCTTGTAAATTAACCATGTCAGCTCTTTTTATGTGAAGTTGTTATATTAAATTGAATAATATTATATTGAATATTATAACCCTCATAATGAAAAGGCAGATGGAAAGTGAAGTGAAATATGCTATTTATCAAGATTTACATGTTTTACATACTTTATATGCAGATGTGTGATGCTGTAGCTGTCAGTTTTTGACTGTGCATGTTTTCATGTTGCCAATACAAGCTAATGCAAGTTGGTTTGTTAATCTCTAAATAAAGGAATACAGACTTTGCAAACAGTAACATCACATATACATTGTTATAAATATAAAAAAGTCCTTTATAATTGTCATAATTTATAAAAAAATATAATTATGTATTCATTGTTCATCATTTCATAAGCTTAATAACAGAGAATCAAAACTAGCTAAACTGAGTAACCTGCTGTTTGTCTCAGATTGTGGCTGTGTTTCAGTTGTAATAATTACACTGTAAATGCTCACAGCTTTTCACACTGTTGGCCATATCATTTTAAGTTTCTGTGACATTGTAATGACTGACCAAACAAATTTAGACTCATCAGATTAGTTTAAATTAATATTATATTGGTGTAAAATGGACTCATAAAATGTGTTGCTCTGAAGTGTGTATAGTAAAATCTGCACAGGATATGGTTTTGAAATTTTTAAAAAGAAAGAAATATGGCTACATTTAAGAACCATGATGCAACACCTTGCCATTTCATTGAAATATAAGAAATATTTCTAAAAACATATATTATCCACTGAAAAATTTAGGAAATATAAAACGTTATGTATCCCTACATGATGCTGTAAAACTGTGTTTTTAACCACCAGATAGCTTTATAAAGTGATTGCTGGCCAGATGCTGAATGTATTACCATTTCAGAAAGTGGACAATTGTGTAATATTATTTTAAAGCTTTCACCCTGAGACCAGAAAAGCCTTAGCACTTGCTTTGCGGAAAAAACTGAAGTAAGCTACGGTAGTGTTTGTGATATCATAAAGCAGCTGTACATCACAAGAGACAAATGGCATCATTTCAACAGGTCAGTTGTTTTACTGATTAACATCATGCTCTACATGGCTTCTGTTATGTGGTCCAAAAACTAATATGGATTATTAAAATGTCATTTACATCACTGATTTGAGGAAGTCTCTATATAAATGTACCATATGAGGATCAGGAACAGATTGGACCATGTCATGCTCCACTGTCCATTCGCTTCTTGTGTCTGAGTGCAGTGCAGCCTGTGCTGTGACCATAGAAAAGCACATATCATGCCAGCCGCATTTTACCTCTTTAATCAAAGACATCAGAGTATATTTTCAGTTTTGTCTCGTACTGGAAAAAGTTAAATTTAAAAACAACATCAACAGTAGTGCATTTCTTGACCAACCCAAATGCTGCCTGGTACCTTATACATTTATAAACCACTTATTTTTTCACTCTGCATGCAAATTCTCTCTTCAACCTGGCCCTTACATTTGATTTTCTTCCAGTTAAGTAGATTATACGCTGTGCTATTAATTATACAAGTAAATGTTCTGTATGAGATTTGTTTCAGTTATAGGCAAAAAATAGGAGATATTTCATTAGGGGATATTTCATTTTGGGGTATTCCATTATTTTTGTTAGCAGTATAGAAGATTTGTATGGGTTTTTGGTTCTTTCATATACTTATATTAGGTTAATTTGGACTGACCTATTGAGGTTATTAATAAAAAATATTTTAGTTAGTATGTATTGTTTCATGCAATAGCTTTTGCTGATATTAAATAATGATGCTTAGGTTAATGGATGGATTTACAGATTTTAAAGCCAAAACAAGAGCTGAAAATTGCAACTGCCATGTTTATAGCTATTGCTGCACATTTCATTTGTGGGTGGGTCTAGATTCTTCATTAGGTGCATTAGGTACATTATATTTACTCTATTGCATTTATTTACATTTCATTTACATTTCCAGAATTTAGCAGACGCTCTTATCCAGAGCGACAATTGATACAGTCTTACAATCCAAGCAATTGTGGGTTAAGGGTCTTGCTTAAGGACCCAACTGTGGCAGCTTGGCAGAGGTG
>JAUZST010092591.1:0-19301 GCA_034779995.1 Parotocinclus haroldoi
ACACACACACACACACACACACACACACACACACACACACACACACACACACACACACACACACACACAAACACACCTCTATAAAGCTACATTGTAACTTGTATAGTGATGTCAAGTTCAAAGTTCTTGTAGCTTTTCAGGCCTCAGAAGGATCTGCTCTACATTACTTACATTCTTTAATTCAGAACTAAGCACCTGCATGCTAATTCAGGTTTTCAGCTTCAGGGAGCCTGGTACACCCTTCTATGAGATTAGGCCATGCCCATAAAGAGATTTTCATGTTTCACTGGCTCCTTATTGGTGGACCAAACTTCCCACAGAACAGCCCAGTGTTTTTCTCCTTCCGCAGAAGTCTGTAGACTCACCTCATCAAACAATACCTAGGATAACATCTCTTCTGTCTTCTACATTTTTGTGGTACCTGCTCTTTGTACCTCTTTGTTGCTCTTTTGTCAGCTTCTTCCTCAAGTGGTGTGTTTGTTATTATATGTGCGTCAAACTGACATTTGTATTTGCTTGTTAGTAACGTAGTAGTATCTTAGCTTCTAGTTTGACTGGTAATGAATAGGCCTACTTACAGATCACAGAGTACTGGCACCTTCAGCTGTTTGCACGTTTTGTAAGTCACTCAGGATAAGAGCATGTGCATTGACATTTAGGAAGAATAAATGCTCTTAATGGTCACTTGTACGAGTTGCCTGCCTACTGGAGAATCGATCTGATCGACTTTTGTTATTTCAAAACAAAATGCGAAGCTATAACTGTTTTACATTAAAATTTTATTAACAGTATATTTTTATTTCAGGTAGGTTCACATTGTTTTTTGTGTGAGATTTTTTTTATAGCTTTAAACTTACCACTTTTACTGCTTGTGCATTTCCACAGATCATTCTAAACATGTTTAAACAGAATTTGGTTTCTCCTTCTGAGTCCTGCATAAAAAAAACACGGTATTGCTGAAAATCCCTTAGCAGTACATAGTCAAGATCTAATAACTCTGACCTATTGAATGATCCAAGGTACCTCTAAGCCATGCTTTATAAAACACTCCCAGCACCAACAATATAGTTACTAAGCAAAAAAAATTCCCAATAAGCAAGATATATGTTAATTGGGGCCAAAGCATATGATCGGTGTAGAGTGGGAGTGAGTGAAGACGATTTTAAGCAATGTTCTTTTTTTTGCTTCTTACAAAGTTGGAGCATCGATGTTCCCTCTTGCTCCCATACCACTGTGAAACAATTACAATGTACATTTTTAGAAACTGGTTTCCCTATCTTTTAGACAACTACAGCAGCCAACAACTACTATTTCTATTTTTAAAAAAAGACATTTGAAAATATTTGTATGCTGTGAGAGACGAGTTTAGAAGTGTAATTTATACAAAGGAACAGGTATGCGCCCCCACATCTTTATCTATAACTGATCTATGTCTATAACTGAAATAAATTCGGTATCTGCCCCCTCTTCTTCATTGTGGCCCTGATGTGATTGTGGACTCTCAAGAATTAGCATTTCATATGTTCATTGCTTTGTAAAAGCAAATTCTAATATCACCGCCTTACGCAGACTTGCAGGCTTTTAATCAACTAGTTCCAAAACTTTTACAGCACTGCCTCCCTTTTGTACAATTGAACATTTGTTAGCCTTCCACTCCGACATATGTAAACTGCTTTTGCTTTCAAACTGGAATTTATTTTAAACGATGCGCGTCATATAGAACTTCTTATTGACCAAAACAAAAAGGGAAATCACATTTACAGTGGAACGAATACAAATGACATGAATAACCGTAAACATTCATTTTTGCATCTCCTGAATCATCGCACTTTAGGGGATTTTGCTTGTTTTAAAATTGGTTGGTTAAAAACTATGCAAATTCAAAAGAGAGTCAGCTGACAGTCATTCAAACTGATTCATCACATTCATCCTGGTGCTGCTTTATTAGTCATAATCAATTTTAGCTTGTCCATTTTGTCTGTATTCTAACGAGAGCCAACATTAAAGTGTAACTAGACACAGAAATGGGTGGCATGATGGTACAGCACTGCCACCTCACAGCTCCAGCTCAATCTCGATCGACTGTGTAGAGTACTCCGGTTTCCACCCACATTACAAAGATGTGTTTTGGCTGATTGGCCTTTATAAAGTGCCTATGGTGTGTGAGTGTATGTGCCTGATGATGCATTGGTGCCCTGTCTATGGTTGTTCCTGCCTTTCGCCCTGTCCTGCCCAGGCACCGGCTCTTCTACCTCCCTGACCAATTGGATAATAAAATGAAGCAATGAATGAATGAACAGACACAGAAATGTGTACTAACCATTGTTCAATATCTAACCTAACCTAAGAATAGAATAGTTTCGGCACAAAAGCAGTTCCAAACATGAATTATATGACCCAGAAACAGAGTGCTTTCAGGATTTTGTCTAACTAATTAGTGGAGAGGGTAATCATTTTTGTATGCTAGGCAGCCAGGGCATGACATTACATTCCAAAGCCTTATTACAATGCCACTGCATCCCATTAACTCAAACATTTCAGCAACCATATAATTAAAACCACTGACAGGTGAAGTGAATAACACTGACAGTGTGATGCTCTGGGCAATGTTCTGCTGGGAAACCTTGGGTCTCGGCATTCATGTGGTTGTTACTTTGACACTTAACACCTACCTAAACATCGCTGAAGACCAATTCACACCCTATCATCACAATGGTATTTCCTAATGGCAGTGGCCCGTTTCAGAGGAATAGCTTGAGGAACAAGATAAAAAGCTGGCATGGTCTCAAAATTCACCAGATCTGAATCTGATCAAGCACCCGTGGGATTTACTGGACAAACAAGTCAAATCCATAGAAGACCCCATCTCACAACTTATAGGACTTAAAGGATCTGCTTAATATGTTAAAGTGTCAGATACCACAGAATACCTTCAGAGGTCACGCCTCAACAGGTCAGAGGTAACACGGGGAAACCTACACAATATTAGCAGGGTAGAGGGAAAGTGAGAGATAGAGATACATAGCAGTGATGGGCTACACTAAATCAATCACTAATTTCCCACTGGGAGAATTATTGATCCAAATCTGCCTGCACTGACCATCATCTGCCAAAGGCTAATCAGCTGAGTCGGTTGTTTATTGGGCCTTGTCACCAGAAGGTCCAAACAAATATTTATATAAAAGAGAGAAAGAGCGGCTGCCATATCGAATCCTTTAGACACGTAGGAAAAAAAAAGACACGTTTTATGAGAGAGAGCTATTGCACTAATTAAACATTCCTCAGAGTGCGCTGATCAAGAGAAATGTGTGTGTGTTTCATGATATAAAAATACCATCAGCAGCCCTTCGTACGCTGTTATCACATATATGTGAACATACCAGAATAAGAATATATACGAATACATAGCACATATCATTATGGCAGTCACTATGGTCGTATCAGATACACACACATTCCTAACATTGCACATCTGTCTGACTACTTTCAAAATATAATGAATCTGGCATATTTCGGATCTACAGAAAGATCAATATACATCAGTCAGCCATAAAACAATGTTACTGTGGTGGCCTAGTGGTTAGGGTACCAGCCTATAGACCAGAAGGTCCAGGGTTCAAATCCCATCATTGCCACATTTGGGTCCCTGAGCAAGTCCCTTAACCTACAACTGCATTTGTATGCAAGTTATTTTTTGTAGGATTAATTAATTGTAAGTCGCTCTGGATAAGAGCATCTGCTAAGCTCCACAGGAGCTCTGTGTGGCAGCTTATCCTCTAAATCATGAACGTTGTGAGTCGTCTGGTTGTATATACGTAGTATAGTCTTACCAAATCTTGCGTTCGTTCGCGTGCGCGTGTGTAGAGTTTGTAAGCAGAGCTCACTGTGTATACGCCTAAGCAGAAAAAGGATGGGAAACGTGAGCTTCGTGGCTTGGCTGTTGTATTCACATACACAGGTTGTTTAGATTTGGTCATGTTCTTTGGGCTTGTAGTTGTTTTCTCTGCACGAGTGCTCGGGGGTTACATGATCTGGACGCTCTAGCAGCACAATAAAAGAATCTGCTTCTCCCTCAGCCAACACCACTTCTTACTCCAGAGAGAGACCATCCATCTACTTCAGGCAGATACTTAAGTGCCTATATGCAGCAACAATCCACCAACAAATCACTGCAACTTATCAGTACATCAACGTTTTACTGTTATCCAAACAAATAAGTAAAGTCGCCAGTGTTGCTGTTCTAGGTCTGCTTGAATTGGTTCTCCTCTTCCTGGTGGGTTCTCTTTTCCAAACGTTTACATGAGGTTTATGTGGAAGAATAGGATAGTGTGTTCTGTGCATCTGCTGGAACAATCTCTTAACACTTGCATGAATATATGCTAGGTATTTTTCAGTGACAGTTATAACAATGTTGTTTAGCCCAACAAAGTAGCAAACATCTGATAGTCCAGCTGAATTACCTTGAAATTGGGAAGTCAAAACTGCGCCATCAACACCTAGGGGTTCATGCTACGAAGATGGAAAGCATGGACACGTCAGCATTATGCATTAGTTTTATTGATTATGCTAAATTGACCCAACCTGGGCGAATAAATAGGACTTCTCGCGACGTAACCTTGACTTGGCTTGTCGTCCATAGTCCCAGTGTTTCAGAATTTGGCTATAAGGGATGTAACGGTGCTGTGTGAAATTCGTAGACTTGTTGGGGGTCGGTTGTTGAAGTCTGCCGCTACGATACGGCCGCTGCTTTCTCCGGACATCAGAAACGTAAATGCTATCTTCAGTTACCTTTGACGAACAAAAAGTGTTGATTTTGAAACACAAGAGATATAGCAAATCTGATTGCAGCAATTTGAGACAATTCTGGTCAATCGATGCTACATGACCACCTTCCCATTTTAAAAACCTGCCCTTGATCCAATATAGCAGCTTTCAAGATGATGGCCCTATCCAGACATAGCCCAAAAGATAGGCCCCCTAACCAATCACTTGCTGGGGTATATAGATATGTCATTTGCCCTTTTGTTTCTCAAATAAAAGGATGTCCTGTGATTTTGACTCATCCTGTAAAACCAGTTTACGTGATCGGATACTTTTTGTGAAAGCTTCCACGTTTCTACTTGGTGCGTTTGTGTGAGTGAGTTTCCCCCAGCGTCTGAGTGCATGTCACAGTAACATGTGTACCACAAGTATATGTGTGTACAGGGGGCAGGGCAAGAATCGGCTTCCCAGGTTATTCCCAAAGGTGTTGTTTTGAGATGACTGACCAGACGTGATTTTTTTTTTTCAATTCTTTGTCCTGGTAGATCGCCACAGGGACGCGTTCCCAAAAAGTTCCATTTCTGATCATCTGACCATTGAACCTGGTTACGATCTAAGCTCCTTTGGTGAATAGTTTAAGACCGTAACAACAATATATTTGGGGACACTTGATCTTTTCGTTCATTGCTCATAATCTGAGTGCATATAAAGCTTAAAAGCATGTTACAGCATTTGACTATTAAATCTCATCAGTAGAATAATCTTTTTACACTGTTTTAAGAAACACCTCTTTTAGGAATAGCTCTTAAACATCCTCCTGAAGTTCCAGTATGAACATGCAGGTCAGACTGTGTGTAAAAGTGTCCAATGTGTCCCGATTAATAAAGTGTTTGGAAAAATGCCTTTTCGCACACTGCATCTACTCTCCATAGTCGCATGCGCACAGGTGCACACATTCAAATAGAACGCATGCAAATCAGGCTTATCTATGTTGGAGTGCGGGTGTTAGATATACAGTTACACACCAATAAAATGTCAGTCAGCAGTTTTGAATGGCATTTCGATTTCAATGGCATTTTGCTCACACAGCTCCAAAGTTACATTCACACCCACAGGCAATCACGCACTCAATGTTTATGCTGCACAACTCACTCCTCCATAGAAAGGTGCATCCCGTTGATGTCTCACTACACTGCTGACGCATTTCCTGCTAACTTTTTTTTGGGATGTCCGGCCAATACTAGACCTACTGCACCCCAACAAACCTGGTGAATGTGTCAGCAGGCACATAAGAATTGCAGGAGGAGAGAACAGAGCAAAACAGGTAATTTCGCTGGGAATAGAATAAGTGGCTCTTCAGCCTCCCACAGAGACAGGAAGCACTGTAGGAAATAAGCTGGAAATGATATTCACAGCCTTCTGTCAGCTCCTGCTCTCCAGGATTGCATCAGCTGTACAATCACAATGCAGCATCTTTGAATTTTCCATGAAATAAAAAAAAAAAAAACGGTACACCTTCATTACATACATCACTTATACATACAAAGGTGATTTGAATAAAAAGCCACTATTTTTACTGTTTATTTGTTTTAGTAATGTACCATTGCTTTACTGTAATCTTTAGTCTATTACATTTTTAACTATGATCCTACCAATTTCAATAAGGTATTCAGTATTGGAAAGTACATGTAAATCCTGAACATATTATGACATATGGGGAATGTAAATCAATAAAGATTGAAGAAAGTTGATGTGTCTATTTTTAATGCGTATTAAATTGATGCGGTCGATTTTAAAATGCCACAGTAACTTCATTATAATTACCATGGTACTGACGCAATACTAGTTCAATTCTTAGGTTTTTAAGTTGCTTCCAACCCATGACTTGTCTACAGTTGTAACACAATTAATAGTACAACTTCAGAAAATATTACTGAAATCAAAAATCTGACACCCACTCACATATACAGTGTTTTAGTCAGACTATACACAGACTACGAGACTAGCTATACGTTATAATGATATGATTACACGATGAACATTTAATTTCACCAACATTAATGACAAAGATTCTCCAAGTTTAACCATGAAATACAGAGACAGTCCATATGCAGTCATCTCTATGATGCATTCGGAAAGTCTTCACTTTTTCGTTATGTTGCGGCCTTATGCAGCAAAAAAACTTTTTAAAATCATATTTTACCCACAATTATGAACTCAATATACCATATTGATAGTAAATAGATTTTTAAAATAATATTGTCATAAGTATTTAGCCCCCTTACTTAGTACTTACACCACTAGGTTGCACACATGGATTTTGGGATTTTTTGCCATTCTTTTCTACAGATTTGATTGTCAAGGCAACTGGATGACGTCTTGGTTCTGGAAGCCGTTTCACCTCTCATCCAAAAGGCTTCATTGGTTTGAAAAACTGCTGGATATTTAACCCTAATGGAGGTGGTCCTGAGAGACCTTGACCCATCCTATCAACACATGAGCCTTTAGGATCAGAAGGGCCAAAGTGTGACCCATTAGTAAGGCATTGTCACATTAGAGTCATATGGGTCGAGATGTGAATGGGGGTTAAGCCTCCTGAGAAGGGATCTCAAGGCTACGTTGTAGGTGGCTGCTAAGTGGTCTTTGTAAACTACTTCCTGTTCAACTATGGATATTCTAGTTGGATATAAATCACCTCTTTTAAAATCTGTCATCCAAAATATGCAATCTGATATCCTCTAAACAGTGCCTCATGTCCTTCAAATGCAAGTGTACCACTGAGTTCTGCTGGCTCGGCCAGGCATGCATCATGAGTGGTTGTTTGATCCCTCCTACTTAAAGCTCGGAGCGCTTCTTAATGCACCTGAGCGCTACTCGATGGTATCATTTCTAACTTTTGTTTTGTAATGCTTATCATATAAATATCATAAAGAGAATATATTCAGAGTAGAAAACTATATAGATATTAGTTTAAATAAGTGCAAACATGCCAGATGTGCCAAACAACATGACTAAGGCATTGCATGTTTTTCCATAACAGACTAACAGACCTAAACTCCAACAAGAAAACTCCAAGGGAACAGGCTGGATGTCGCACACTCGCCCACATTCTCTGGCACTGCCTGCAACATACAAAGGATACATTATCACCAGAACTGCTGCCTCAACAACACTGCTAGCTTCACCCTGTCACAGCCCAGCACGTGCTCCAGTTCTCTTAAAATGAGAACAATGTTTTGCTTTTAAGACTTTTTAAAAGCTCACCCAGTTTACGCAACCAGCAAGTTCTTCTTATTACTTTTGAAAGTCCAAAAAAAAATCATTTCTCAATGTATCATTTATCATTGGACTGGGCAGAAAATCATCTCAGATTTACTACCTATATACTGGGAGAGTAGCACAAGATTAGTGCAAGGTTGCATTATGAAACAATCTTAACTCTCTTTTTTTAAAAAAACAAAGAAAAGGAGAGCGATCCTCCTATAAAATAAGGGAGTCATGCATACAGCAGGGGGATGTCAAACTGGAGATCCGTACGCACAAACTTGGTAGAATAAGGTGTAGAACTGTCAAAGTTTTACTCAAAAAAACCTGTCATTCTGTTGAGAAGAACTTCCTGTACAGTACTGCATCACACCTGCAGGCAAAAGCTTTTGGATTTGGCACCCCTCCAAGGCGTCTTGGCTTATAAAAGAGCTGTAAAGTTTCACATTGAGCATGCTTATCATGCTTACCCGTAATTAAAAGAAGGAAAAGAAGGAAGAGTGGGGGTGGACATGGGGACACGTCGGGAGCTGCCTCGATTTGTCACAGATACCATGTAGTCCTAATCTTGATGTGTAACTGCATTCCCAATCAGGGTTTCCTGAGAGATCCGAAACTTTGTCACAGTTCTGAGTAATAGTTTACTACAGAGAATTCTCTCAGGTTGCTGGGTGTCACCCACCCCTTCATTCCATCACCCTCTCTCACATTTCATTTCCAACAAGTATCTCACTCTATCCGTTTACTTATTCACGTTGGATGAATAAAACATCCCCACGCTCACTCACTACTTCCTCAGCAGATGTCTAGGGTTACTGACACATTTCATGTGAACTTTTTCATGCCTGCCAAAGCTGGTGCGGCTTGTGGAAATGCAACTGACGCAAAACCATATGGGCATTCATTCAACACCATGCAACAGCTGTACTATTTATTCATGAAGATGGAATAAAAAGTGCAAACGTTACTATAACAAGCTTATATAAGCCCTATAATAAGCATTCTTTGTACGGCAAATTACTGCATCTAATGGGGAGTTTAGATCAGATAACATATTCCTAGGTCCATTAACACACATATCTGGACATAAACATATGATATGATGGCCTAGCGGTTGAGGTATTGGCCAGAAGGTCCCACCTCTGCCAGTCTGCCACTGTTAGGTCTTTGTTAATATTCAATACCATAGTGACGCACCAAGCCAATAATTTGGATCAAATCAGCACCAACAGACCATTAAACAGATCGGATAAGAGTCATGTATCTCGAATTATTCGATACGGTCTCTTAGCGACAGTAACTTTTCATTTGACTCGTCATGCTAAAGCGTGCCACATCAAAACCACGTTATTCTTTCACAGTTTTCTGCATAGTTAATACAGCCCAAACCGCTTCACAGATACACTCTGTAGCAACTGCATTTTGAAGCTCTCAGCAGTAAGAGTCAAATCAGATTTGTAGCTTTTAATATATTAACAATTAAAATGTTGAAACGTCTCATAGAAACACCCACACACAAACATACATTTCGGCTCTTTTCAAGCAATGTGTTTCCTAGGGGAAGTACTTTTCTTAAGGAAATTATGTGGGTGTTTATAAAATATAAGGGTGAACATGCAATTTCACTATGCTGTAGAGTATCAGAATAAAAGTCCAGTTGAGGAACTGTCCCTCTAAAGTTACTGTATCGCCTATAACATTCCATTTTTCTGCATTACTATTAATTTCAATATTAAATTAAATTATAAGCTCAATTCAGCTGGAATTATGGTTTGGAAAGGGACTGTGGTAGCCTAGTGGTTAAGAAGGTCCAGGGTTCAAATTCCACCTCTGTCAAGTTGCCCCAGTTGGGTCCTTGAGCAAGGCCCTTAACCCACAAATTTCTTGGATTGTAAAACTATATGAATTCTGCTAAATGATGGAAATGTAAATATAAATGTAAACACAAAGCAATTTCTGTGCTACAGTTCCTGATTGTGAAATGTTTCACTCAGTTTAAAGCATACCCGTCTTAGTGCCTTGCGCTGTTCACCTTTACTCAAAGTTGAGTAAAGTTAAAATCTTTCCAAACTGCTGACATTGTTTCTTCTTCTGCCTAATCAATGCTACACTGCTATAAATTGGTATCAGGTGCCATGTATCAGAGTAATTCTACAAGTACCACTACATGAGCGCCGATACCCAATACTGGTGCTTTGCTAGCTGTAACAACTAAATTTAAACGGCAGCATTGATAAAACCTCACTGACCAAAAATAATTACCACGTCACACATGCAAGATAAAAAAGTCCTCAATTCAAGTCTCAGCAACGGCGAGCAGTAGACGATGCATCCCTGAGCAAAAGCCTTCCCCACAAGTGTTTGGACTTTACCATGTACTACAGTATCAGCATCAAGTCGTTTTAGATTAAGGTATCTGCTAAATTCTGTAAACGTAATGTAACGTTAAAGCAATTTAATTACTCTACTGCAGAATCTTAGACAATTAGCAAATATTTTGTTACCAGGATGTCATCATGCTCGAAGCGACTGTTATTGTTACGAGCTTTCACAGCAAACAGTGAAAAACATCAGTGAGCAATGTCAGAACGTGATCCGGCATTAGTTCGGACTCAAAGTGATATTAAGCAGGGCCAGGCTATGTGCTTCAGATTCAGATAAAGCTCAGATGTATACACATACTTCTGCCAGGAAGTCAAGGAAGCGGTGACATCACGGTCGCGTGAAGGACACTGTGACATGATTACTTCCCGTGCGAGCGCCTCTGTCCACGTCGATAAAATCAGCATGTGCTCGGAACGCAAGCCCGACTGAGATGGCTTTTAGAGAAAGCTAGTTTCTGTGTGTTCTGCAGAATATATAGTGTGGGAACGTGACACAACTGTGCATTTTAAAGTTCATGAAGGCGTGCAAAACTCACACAAACAACTTGAACCTCTACCTCGAGTCGCTAAATAATATGCTTTGGCTTCGTACCATAGAGCACCGTATTATGCTTCAAACCAAAGAAGATAGCAGGAACACATAAAAGACAGATGCAAACACAGCATAGCAACCAGTACAGCCATAAACATTGCAGGATGTATCCATATATACATACATCATATGGTAAAATTAGCAGAACACACTGCACACGTGTACCATCTACAGTAGAGTGAACAGTAAACAAAAGGGAATGATAACTTTGTTACAGCTACATCCTGTTTCCTGGCACAGTGCTGTTAAAGTAGGCTGATTGTATGCTGATCGCTTTAGGAAGCAGCAGTAAAAGGGAGTCATTTACACCGGCAGCAGCTGAGGCCCGTTCTCATGACTGCATCAGACATGCCATCGCTGAAGTCAGCTCTACACACCATCATCATCATTAAATGTTATTTTGATTTTGGACTTGATCTGAGAGCAAAGACCGACAGGTAACGCCTGCTGGGTGCAATGTGTGTTAAGACAGCTTCATCTTTTCCACTGTCACCGTTTGCGAGCTCCCAGGTTTGTGTGGTTTATTTTAGTACAGGAGCCAAACCATTGTGTAATCAAATATAGAATCAATTAACAATACAAACAACAATTCTCTAATTTAAAATGCATTGCGTTCATATAAAAAACACTAGTGCGCACCATGCCACGTAACTGAAAAGGAACAATCAAGAGGCACAACGTATTCCAAAAACAATTACAGAAATAACAAATCTCACTTACTGTCATAAAGCAATGAATACATTTTCAGGTTGGGTTTCAAACAAGCTACTGATGATGCTCTTCTAATCAAAAAAGGCCAATCCCATTTCTGCCTGAGTCTGAAGTAAACAGAGTTGCAGAGAAGATGATATTAAAGCTCTAGAGGCTCCACAGTGACAAAGCATATCCTTGATTTTTAATGTTTACCCGAGCCCTCTTTGAATGAGTGAGAATTGGTAGCATATGTAAACTGATCAAATGGTTCATCTGTAAACTCAGAACCTTAGCTTTGAGCACCAGCCAACAAACTTATTAATCTTAATACTCTTCTACTCTAGTCAGGATCAAATCACAAATCAGCCTATATAAAAACAACCATAAACAAAATGTTTGTTGCGGTTATCTCAAGACTGGTCATATTATATATATATATATATATATAAACACACAAACACACAAACACAAACACACAAACACACAAACACACACACATACACACATACACACATACACACACACACAAGTCAATGCCAATTTAGAGTAATTGATTAACCTAACACACATGACTTTGGACTGTGGGAGGAAACCCGAGTACCCGGAATAAACTCACACAGACACAGGGAGGACTCAACACAAAAAAAGACCCAGGCTCCACCCTGGGATTAAACCCAGGACCTTCTTGCGGTCACCCACCGAGTCACTGTGCTGCCCTGCCACCTGTATTGTGTAGAGACAGATTTGATGTACTTTGCCCAGCAAGTATCAATGCACAGCATGAGATTTGATAGCCCAAAGGTTAACAAGCACAAATGTTCTTTTATATAGAAGTAGAAAACGGTTCTTTACTGACTGTGTCATACTGTATTCTGTAGTGTGGGCCTCCTCTGCAATCAGTCATCTACAGATCACATTCCTCTTACCACAAGAAAACTAAGCGCAAGAGATTAAGTCAAGCAGTGAGGGCAGTTATGCAAATCCTTCTCTTCCCAGTGATTCATGGTTCCATCTTCAAATCATCCATTAACATTCACTTTTGAATTTAGGGTTGCTCATGAAATTAATGCAAACCGCTCATGTAATTTTTAATGTTATGTCACCACCAAACTCGAGCGGTTTAGACATCTGCAGTGGAAAAGCACTGAACAGTTCTAGATGAGACCACGTCACTGTGCTGAGGAAAAAAGGGCCAAGAGAGGAAAAATAGAAAAGTAAGACTTGCTGATGCTTCCTCCAGCTCCTCGGTCTCCATTCTCTCTATTCCAGTAATGAAGCTGTTTATGGGCAGCCACTCCCAGATCAATATGTGCTCCAGTAGAGCAGATCTGCTTGAGGATCTTCTTCAGGATCTCTCAGTTCATCTATCTGATGAAAGGAAGGAGGGATGAGAGCGCTTTGGTGCTGTAATGAATGTGTGGAATATAGCATTCCACTAGCAATTAAACTAATTGGGAGCAAAGTTAGCTGAACTGTATGGGGTACTATCAAAAGACTCTAAGAACAAAGTAACATGTTCCCATTCTCTTCTGTGAACAGAGTGGGGTTGTCAAAGGAGTTGTCCTGCGCATGAACACTTGGTTGTATTGTTTTAAAGGGGACATAATGTCAAATGTACGTTTTAAGAGTTTGTGCTCGCACATTTGATTTCTTGAGTGCTTAACAATCCACCAACTGGGATATCGGACAATCCAGCCTTTCGTTTGTAGGCAGTCTAAGTCCAGCAATATGAGATTCGACAATGTGTTCAAATTTGGCTCAATATCACGTGTCAAAAAACTGGCTCTTTAGAATTAACCTACCCACCATCTGAGTAACTCCACCCTCATGGCTTAGGAACTACCATCTGTACTGGATAATCTATAAAAGTAAGTGGAGGCAACGCTCTTACATAGTACAAATGTCACTTGTAATAACTCCACTGTAGAAGTGATTACTAAGTCGTTACACTATTTTATAAACATTGCAGGTAAACTGTACTGTAAATGCTGCATCAATGCTTGCCTCAATGCGAGAAGGTCCTGGGTTCGGTCCCAGGTGGAGCGGCCTGTGTACTCCCCATGTCTGCATGGGTTTACTCCGGTTCCTCCCACATTTCAAAGCCATGATTTAGGTTAATTGTATACAATAAAGTGGCCTTAGTATGTGAGTGTGTATATATATATATGAGTGTATAAGTACGTGGAGTTGACTTATCAGATCGCTAGAAATCGTTAGTTATTTAACGTGAATGTTTAAACTACTATAATAAAGTTCATTTTGCTAATTTTAAACAGAGCTCATGACACAGTGAATCATTGTGGACAGCAGGTTGAGCTCAATTATTTATTCACATTCCTGATTCTGGACAGTGTCATGGGAAACAACCCTACACAACCCTATGGGGAACAACCCTGGATAGGGCGCCAATTCTAAAAACAGGACTCACACTCGGGCCACTTTAGAGGCACCAATTAACTTAAAACATGTACCTGGTATAAACCCACGCAAACACGGACATGCAGACTCCACACAGAAAGGACCAAGACCACTTCATTTAACCCAGAACCTTCTCGTTGTGAGGCGGCAGTGCTACCCAAGCAGACTCTTATTATCGTGTTAAGCAGCATGCAATAAAAGTGATCGTTCTAAAACATAAATCTAAAAGGTGCTAGTTAGACAGGGTAAAAAGGGGTTTTTGGTGCCTTATGCTTGTGTGATTTTGAAGCACATCCCAGACTTTTCAATAAGACCCCAGGAATTTGTGTTAGTGTGTGGAAAAGAGCAATAATGAGTCATTTTTACATTACTGTGCTGGCCCAGGAAACATGCAGAACCACAAATATAGAGTGGTTAAGCATTGTGGTGGTTAGACATCACACTTTACAGTACACCTTTACAATAAATCAAACAGAAGAGGGAGGAAAACTGATTCAGTGTGACGTGCTATTCTTTTAGACTCCAGATCCTAGGGAGATTTTATTGAGCACCCTTAAGTGTGGTTCAAAATGAGATAAGACTTGTATGTAGCACTAGAACACCAAAGGGCACTTGTGAAACCTTCTAGTATGGCAGGGCATCAAGATATAACAACAATAACAATAACAACAACAACAACAACAACAACGTCCTAATAAATGTGCCTAAGCACTTCTGAAAATATTAACAAGGTACAGTACATTTACAACAATGACCAAAACAATTATTTCTCACAGTAATTACACTAGTAATTGTGAAATCCATTATACTGTAAAAAATCTTAATGTTGCTTTACACAAATAGTTATGCTCTGCCCATCCCAGCCTTGTGCAGGTCTACAATTTTGTCCTCGGTGTCTTTAGCTATTTGGACTTGGGCTATTTGGGCATGGTGGAGAAGTTGGAGTGTGATTCATTGAGTGTGTGAACAGGTGTCTTTTATACAGGTAGTTCAAACAGGTACAATTAATACAGGTAATGCTTCTTGGGAATAGGAATACTTCTTGAAGAAGAACTAACAGGTCTGTGAGAGCCACAAGTCTTGCTGGTTTGTAGGTGATAAAATACTTATTCAATGCAATAAATTGCAAATTAGTTATTTTAAAAAAAATCATCATACAAATGTGATTTTCTGTATTTTGTGTCTCACAATTAAAGTCTACCTATGATAAAACAAGCAAAAAGGTAGTGTATCAAATACTTATTTTTCCCACTGTTAATGTAAGTATACATATTTGTGTGGTTGTGTAGCTGTAGTTCCTGGCACTGGTGTGTACATACTTCATGTGGGTATATAAGGGCCATATGAGATGGAAGGAAGCACAGCAGGCAGACATGCACATCAGAATAAATCAACCACGTCAGCCAGACTCCCAAAGGACCATAGTCACAAAGACACATAATTTACAAAACATCTCCAGACAATCTACACACCACAACTGCCACGAGGAAGTGGATTAACCAACAGCACAAGAAATGGTAAGCTCATTAAAGGGGGATGGGGGAGAAACCAAAAACCTATCCTCTTTCTCTCTACAAACCCAACAATGGGTGCCATGGCCCACATTGCTCTGTTCATACTCTAAGGTAGCTATATCACTTGCGTGTTGCGTTCAAGAGAAAAAAATGGATGCCTTGGCCACCCATACACATAGCACTGCATAATTAAGCTGCATTCGAAACGGTTCTTGTTTCTGCTTTTTTGCTCGCTGTAAAACTGATAAATAAAGACATGCATGATAACGTTTGGTATACAGATCTGCACAAGTGTGGGCAAATGTTTTGGCAGACACCACATTCTGTAATAACAAGTCTGAGCAATAAAATTGCACACAAAAACTACTTGCACACTACCAATAAACGTCAGTTTAAAGCCAGGAGTCCACGGGCTTTCGCCATTAGCATATCAGAACTAATCAATATATCTCAGCTGCTTTATTAAGCAAAAACACAAACCAGCACAGCTAGACATGCAGAGCACTGAGGCCGAGGGTGTACTCACACTAAGCCTGGTTGCCTTGTACCGTGCCAAAGCACGCCCGGTCCTGCTCTCCCCTCATGTCATCATGATCCCACTTTTTGTGTTGGAGAGGTGTCCTTATACACAGTTATGCACATTGTAATGTGTCAGGATTGGTACACAGAGGAAAAAAAAAAAGCTGTGATGTTAAACGAAGAGACAAATTAAAGCCACTCAGCAACTATGAAAGTGCTCCAGTGTGTATTTGTATGTGGGAGTGTGGGCACTCTGTGTTTGATGCCGCAGCTTTTCCAGATGACATCAACAAAGCAAAACCTCCCCCGCCCCACCCTGTATGAGGGAAAAGACAAGACAGCGTGGCTGAGTTCACTCATGGAAATATTTATCAGAAAGCAGAGTATATATTTGCATGTGCTTTAAAGTGGAGGGACATTTCGGTTTGTGTGCCAGTGTTTTTCTCTGATCGTAGGAGGCCCATGAGGGTCTGAGCCACGCTGCAGCACAGTTCTAAAAAAGATGATACCGTGTGCGTGTGTGCGTGCGTGCGTGCGCGTGAGCACATGTTTGTATGCCGGTGTGAGCATGTGTATGTGGTGATGATAAGAGGGTAAAAGCATAAAGGAAACACATGAACAGGATGCAACTGGGTTTTTCCCCCTCCCTGCATTTACTCGCTCCGTTCCCAGAATACTCAACCTCTGGCAAACAGCAAGGAGCAAATTCTAGTCCAGTTTAAAGCAGACCTACAGCAAATTTCATTTGCCCGTTTGAATTCGGGTTGACCTCGGTTAAGCAAGTACTCAAATATTTTGGCACATCATCCTGACACAGTATTTGCTCTAATATTTATATATAAATATTATATTATATTATTATTATTATTATTATATATTAATATTATATATATATATTTCTAATATAGTATGTGTCACTTGGAATAAAATGTAATATACATGCTATTGCATGCTCTGTGATGCAGACTCACAAAGAACGAGAAAGGCACATCGTTTCAACAAAATACTAATTTAAATTCCTATTTGGATTTGCAGAACCTTGATCTGGTCTAACAAATTGAGCCTGAAGCATAGGAACTTAATGGCATTCTAAAAGAGTGTAGAGAAGACGCATAATTTCAATAACAGATGCTAAACTGTGTTTGAGCCTCTAGGTGAAAACGTGGGCGTGATGTGAACAGGGCTTCCTCTTCTCGCTAAGCCAAGCACAACATCTTATTCGAAAGTGCCACAAGTCAGATTAACAGCCAGATGAACTCTGGGACTTTGTTTTGAGTACTGGATTTGAACTGGACACGCCTGCTATTGAGAAGCCATTGGGCACTTTTACACGACATGGTTCTAGGAACCAATTAGGGAAGAACTAACTCCTCGCCCCCATGAAGCTTTCACAGGGACTATATTCATTCAAAGCCCTCTTTTGTTTGCATTTGCACCGTGAGTAGGAACGCTGCATGACTTTAAAGTGATCCAAACGGAGTGAATTGTCCTTGTACGCATGCATCTCCTCCATCCAATACAGGCTCAGTCGCTCCATTTGTCTGTTTTGTTTTTCATTTTCAGTCAAATATATGTTATTTATACAGCTATAAGATATGAAAAGTTCCTTCTGAACAAAAAGCCTAATGCTTAAAGGTATATTTTCACTATGCAGAAATGTGAAGACCAGTAAACTGCACAAAGAGCAGATAATATACAGGAAGTACATCAGCCTGTCATAGCTAGATAGGTAAATGTGTATTACGTATAAGGATACCATTATTGTACAAGTGTACTATGGGATTAGGCTTGCAGTTCCCAAACAATCTTGTTATAAACAAAAATGATTATTAGAAATAGAAGGAAATGAAATGAATATAAATAAGAATCATAAAAGACATATAATATGTATTTGTTATGCATGTCTATGTACAGGATATGTAACAGTACAGGGAATTGTACAGGTATTGCACACAGCAATCTTCTCTCCTGGGCATGCACCAACATGCTGCATCTACATAAAGGAAATGGAGAAGAATTTCTTCAACAAAGATCTAATCATTTCACGTCACCATTAAAAAAAAACAAATAATGCTTGTTTGTACTTTTTCCTGCTCGTCCGTAAACACTTGCCATTTTCAGTCATTTACTAGCATTAAATTGTGATTTTAAAGTTAATTGAAGTGATTTTCAAATCCCTTAAAGCACATTTGAATGCATGCAAATACAATTCTAAAAAACGGATCGATAACAAAACCATGACTGACATGCCAACATCCAACTGAATACCCAGATAAAGCAAGCTACTAAAATAAGTGATCTAGTCATAAAAATACAAGTACTGTAGTTTGGCACCAACGATAATACTGTACAGCTTAATTATATTGTTTTATGTTTCTACCAAACAACAATCAATTATTGGACACTCTCATAATTACTACACTGTACACACTGCAAATAGAACATGTTTTAAGTAGGTCATGTATGTCAAATTAGAATGGCCACTACTAAACAAACAGAGAGGTGTGCAGCATCACGCAGCACATACATACATCGGGATGTTTGCCCATGTGCTTTTATACATATCGGCAAACCCAGGTTCCATGTCAAGTCTCACAAAGTTATGGGTATGGCTAAGTCAAGCTTATCGAAGGCTATTCTTTCCATGATTTAACACTGCTTTTCTGCAAGGCTACTCTTAGTCATCTTGGCAGTTGCTATGTGAATAATGTTGCATTTTTAAAGTATTAAAAATGCATTTTGGGTAAATACTACCTTCATTATACACACGCTCAAATTAGTTTACTGTCAGCTGAATACCTTGCAGGGGGGGAAAAATATCACGTTCCATGTTTCCCGACCTTAAGCCTAGTGTCAAAGTAAAGTCTAAAACTGTGGCAGACTCCATAAATATCTACTAGCAAGTAAACACCAGAAAACCATTACATATGCATAAAGTTGACGTCGGTGCATGTTGTAGAAGCTATTCGTCAGGACAGGTATTTCACTGTATACAGTGTTCCCCTCACAACTTCGCAGGTCACCTTTCACGGACTCGGTGCATTGCGGGTTTTCAAAAGATATTAATGGAAAAAATGTATCGCGTATTTTCAGTGTTTCGCGGGGAACTTTTGCATTTAAAAAATCACAACAGATAAAAAAAATAATAATAATAAA
>JAUZST010092602.1:0-45260 GCA_034779995.1 Parotocinclus haroldoi
AGGATGACAAAGTAGATGGCACCTCCTCACCCACCACTCCCTCCCGCTTAACTGATGCGAAAAGAAAATTATGCAGTGTGGGGAACCGCTATAGAAATCTATTTAGGAAAGCGTTAAACAGAAAAAAGTTCCTTACCTTTTAACAGCAATATCTCTGAGACTTTTTCTGTTTTCCACCAGAGGCCGCCCTACTACAGGCCAACACATAGAAGCACGAGGCGTCCAAGTCCACTGCCATGTCATTCTCAACTGCCTAATGACACAAAGAGACAGCTCAAACAAACCACATGGTTGTTACAAGCCTTGTTTTATTGTCAGTTTCTGTCACGTCAGAAATTTCCTTCTCGCTCAATAATACGTGTCTTAACTCGCTGGATGTCAAATGGAGCAATTATGTTTTCAAGAATATCTACCTGTCAGAGGTAGGCTGTCTCAGGCACATCTGTCTTCATGTCAGATTTTAAATGTTCCTCAGAAGTCAAAAGTAAAAACAAAATTACCAAATCAATCATCTCATTTACAAGCTGCATGTTGGTGGAGAAGCACATCAAATGAGCTAGTGATGTGCAAAGTCCATGGGGATAAAAATGTGATACCTTCACAGTAAAACTGGGCAAAATGAAGAACAACCAATTCTGTTTTCAAGCAATGTGGAAAAAATGACAAAAATCTAGCCTGTATCATGCCAAAACAACTGTGACTAAATATTACTTAAGCTGAATTCTCTCCTGTCATGGGGCTAATTATTATTCTGAATGGAGAAGGAGCCTTTTGCACAAGGCTGATATTATGCATCCTGAATGAGTGGGCACAGCCAGAGCACCAAACCAGCACACACAGCTGAGTCACACTCCAAGTGCTGGTCTGGCCATTCACATTCCACTCTGATAGCTACTGGAATGCTTGAGCAAGCTTGAGTGAGAGAGGAGAAAGGAAAATGTTTCTGAACACATTCACAGGGCATGTAGACATAATGCATACCCAAACATTTGTGAGAAAGTAAACAAGGACGTGAATGTCTTCATAAGAAGTCAGTGGTCGCATTTGGATTAGTGGAATGTCAACACAGCTTTCATTATCATTCATAAACTCAGTGACTAATCGGTTTGCTATCTAACAGATGCAGATATAGACTTGCACAAAGTTTTATAAATTCTTACTGACTTAATGGTACATTCTACTGAAATTAACAAGCCTTTCAGAAAGTTAACCAGTCATGCTAGAAAGATTATACATAAGAGAAAAGCTCTTTGGAAAAGGAAAAATACGTTGAAAGTACAGGAAAACTGGATATACCGAGCTATGATCTATCATTATCTGCTCAAACATATGTGTTCCATGATGTATACAACAAATGCCTTGCGCCCCAAAGTGCAATTATAACAGTAAATAAAACCATGACTTCAATAGCCCAGTCAGAGCCTTGCTAGCTCAGGTGTGCAATGTCTTTAACGTTCTTTGGTGACTCCTAAGCCCACATTACTAGCTGTGTGAATGCAGAGCATACTCATTGAACAGAATAGAGACCTTGGAAAAGATTTTCCCAGGTGCCTTTTAATCTGCAACAGGTGGCCTTTTAAAAAGTATTCTTAATCACCTCCAGGACAGAGAAAGAAAAATAGGTGTACTGCTAGCATGCATCAAAGCACCTCCCTTCTGCCCTATGGCACTCTTGGAGTTGAGCCAGGAGCCCGGTATGCTGGCTTGCTAATGGCATTGTGTTGGAGAGACAGACTTACCTGTATAACACACCATGCTGTACAAGCAATCAATAAATCTTGCATTCTAGCCTCAATACCACCTGACATTTACATTTACAACCTTTAACAGACCACATATCACGGCATCAACAGCACATAACTGGTTTGCATGGCAGTGCCCTCAACCTTTTGATCCATCACTGCAACACCGCTGTCAACCCTCGTGTGAACATCCATATTAACATATTGCCTCATCACAACTTTCAGTCCAGAGAGGATAATTGATCTGCGTTGCTTGTAAACAAGCAGATTTTGTTACATCAAACTCTTGAATCAGTGCATGTGCAAGTGAACAATCAGTTATGCTAGAAGGATGTGAAACACAGGATGTGTATGAGTGGATCTGTGATCTGGACTCCCCATCACACACATCTTCCTCCTCAACATGTCGCACATGAGCAGTGAGAGGAAGACATCAGCCCCCACATCCTCTCCAGCACAATGAGGGACACTCAGCCAGTCGTTAAAGAGGAAACACACGTGCACCAAGACAAATTAGGCATTACCTTACGCCCACACACCCACACTATTTTATTATCATGCGGAATACACCTGGGGTCTTTTTGCCGTTAGACAGTGGGTACGTGCCTTACTGGTGGCAGTTAGGGAAAGGAAATTCAGATTACAGATTGCTTCTAAGCACCCTTCCCTTCTTATCTTAAATTATGTTGTGTGTTTCTTCTCACCCACTGCCTTTAAATCTAAATTCTGTGTATTTACCTATCAGTTAAATGTACATAATGCACATGGACATAAACCTCCTACACAACAGTCTTATTCATATGCATTCTAGACACATATTAAGCATCAAATGTCTATGAGTCTATTAAGTTGTTGCAGCTGGCACAAAAGAGCATGGCAATCACATGCCTTCTGCAGCCACAGCAAATAGTATTTCCTCAACAGTTTAACCACCCTAACTGACTGCACACACATGGTCACTTTGAAAGGGAGGAGGGTGGCATTAAATATATCTTCTTGATTCCATCTGAAGCAACATTTTGTAATAAAAATGTCAAAGACAGCTCATGTTGTGTTGCATGGCTAACGCAGTCCAGCATAGCTATTACACTTTCGGTCAGAATCACATATGTAAACGACAGTAAAAGTGACTAAGGGTGCAGTAACTTACTGAGAAAAGTTTTTTTTCTCAATAAATTGTTACTGAACTAGTTACAGTTAATGTTCTCCAGAATCAGAAGAATACTGAATGATGGTGTGCACAGCAGTGTCAAAAGGAGAAACAACATTGCTGCCTGTTACATGGCACATGGACAAACCAGAAGGCTATTTGTAAATGAACTGTTAGTGCTCGCGCCGTCAGCCCGTTTTCGTTCTTCGTCCCGGTTTCTTATTTTCCCCCTCTCCCTTAGTGTTTTGTTTATGCTTTTTCCCCTACGTTATTCATGGTGCCTGTTTTCATTTACCGTGGCAAACGATTGGTTAGTTTCTTTTATTACGCACATGTTTTTACTCTTGTTAATTACATTTTGATTATTTAAGCCCGGCTATCACGTTTGTGTTCGCGGGCGTTTGGCTTATTGCGTTTGAATGTTCGTTTGTATGGCGCATTTCGTTTCCAGTGTTGCCGTCATTGTGCGCGCTTTGGTTTTGTGTTTTGTCTTGATTCGTGCTGTTTTTGGACTGATGGTGCCCGGGAATCGCAGCTGGTAGGGGCTGACCCCAGTATAAGCCCACGTCAGGATCCGCGGCCGGAGGGGTTGCCTCCGGTTCCTCGACCGCTAGAGGGCACCCATGGATCCACGGCCGTCAGAGACGTAAAGAGCAGTCTCTGGATCCTGGAGTTAATGGTGCTTGTTGGAATCGCGACTCAGACCGCCCAACGGACCCCCAGCTCTCCAGCTGTCTTGTGGTCCCTCGGCTCCCATCCTGGCCCTCAGAACTCTCGGTACCTTGGCCGCCTCTGGACTAGAGGGTGACACGGAAGTGGATTTTCATTCCTGTCCCATCCCACTCCCACAGAAAATAATCATGTCCCATCCAAATCCCGGGTCGGAAATATTCCTGTCCTGTCTCACTCCTGGTAAAATGACTCCCACTCCCATCCCGCTTCTATTCAAAATGACTCCCGCTCCTGTACGGCTCCCTTTTTCCTACTTATTTCAGTTTTTAGGCAATTAAATGTAATCTTAGCCTCATTCTTTTTAAGATTAGTTTGTGTTCCGCAGTTTTATTTCAAAGGATATGGCAACAGGTACAGTTCATTTGTGGTAATATAGGGAGACATTTTATGCCTTTAAAAAATCCTTCATTAAAGGACACAAAACATAAATAACATGGCCTGTGGTGCCTATAGCTTTTTTTCCTATGGAGGAGCAGCTGCTAAGTCCCTGTTGAATAAACCCAAACATAACATGAAGTTGCATTTTACTCATTTATTGAGCAATTATTTCTTTAAAACATTAGCCATTAATTTGCCTAAAGAAAAAACTGCACAAAGCAAGAGAACTGTCGTCAACTAACAAATGTGCATAAAAGCCTTACCTTTACAATTCACACACTGTGCCTGAGTTTTGTATTTTAAAAAAGTGCATATGAAGCTTTATAGATAAGTCGTTACTTCTGACTTTGCGTTGCAAATAAATTTTAACGACATCAGTTTCTGAGCTTGGCTGTGTCCGAAATCACATAATTCCATACTATACAGTATGGGAAAGCAGTAGGCGAGAGCATGTAGTGTAATACAAAGTATGTGTATGTATGTACTCCCTCCATTGCTGCTGTTCTATGAATTCCAGGAAGCTGTGGCTTGTACTGCATTATGGGCTCCGGCTCTAATCTCTGTGGGGATCCTGGGGATTTGGCGCGACCAGGAATGGTCTTGCGAGATCCCTGGGACATCCCAAGTAACAGAATGAGCCAGCCAGCTGCGGCCAGCTAGTGTTCTGTTTCCGCTTTTTGCCCTACGCCACTCATGGCGTTTGTTTTCATTTACCGCGGCGATCAATTTGTTTAGTGTCTTTTGTTAGGCACCTGTTTTCACTTTTGTTAATTACATTTCGATTATTTAAAATGTTATTTAAAATGTAAATATTTTTAAATTGGTGCAGAAAGAAAAGCACTGCATTACAGCTAAATAACTTTATCTGAACTGTGAAACATGGTGGTGGATGTATCCTGGTTTAGGCCTGCTTTTTTCTGGCTCTGGGCCTGTAAATCTTGCCATCATTGGTAGAATAATGAACTCAATGTCACTATATCAGTATATGAAGTGACTCTCAAGATAATGTGGATCATGCAGTAAGACAATAACACTGAGCACATCATTCCTGTTCAGCTTTATTTCTTTGGAGTAGCACTTTTAATCTCTTAGCTAAAATGTAACACTGTGTTAGAGACAGTGGAAATAGTCAGATTTTGACTGTCGTTTAGTCTTTTTAACACAAAATAGTTAAAGAAGGTGAAATATATTGAATGTCTGTGATAAGTCCTGATTATGTGACTAAACTCAACAGCCTCCAAGCTGATGTGCACAAATGATAACCGTAATTAGAAATGATTAGTTACAGTTGTTAATGCACAAGGGGGTCACACCAAATATTTGAACTGTAAGGTTCAAACACTTTTGTAATATGTAATATTGGATTCTAAAGCGATCATAAAATTCCAAGCAACACTGTAAATAAGTGATCATAACATTTCATGACCATTAGAATTATTCCTTGATATTTGTGCTATAATTCAGTTATTAATGTTATATTTTCCTTAATGCCTAACAAGAAAGCATATTATTATATCACACCTCTGTTGTCTGACCTTTTGTCTAGTATTGTACTGTAATGTCCTGTAAATGCAATTTCAGCTATTTAGGTGAATCTTATACAGGTTCTGATTCCAGCTCCATTCAGCATTAGTACAGCTCATTTGGCACTGGAAATACTGACCCAATGAAGCATATGAAACTGTGCTGTGTTGTACCATAGCGTGCAGTGGAAAAGCAGCATACCACACACACACTGAAGCAATGTGTTAAAGAATTAACTCTATACTCAGACTTAAGCAAAGTTAGAAAATGGCTCCCGAACATTGCATAATCTTTAGTGCCTCAATCTGAGCAAACAGCTCATCCAGGCTCAACTTGTTCTATGCACTCTACATGAACCTGACAAGTTTTGCTTTTAGAGTCATTGCTTAAGTCCGATTCCACCTGTGATTCAACAGAATCTGTGGGTATAAAGCTGGCCTGAAGATGAGTGGTGAATGCAATCAAGATCGTTTTACCTTCTTCTGAACATCTCAGCAAAAATGCAGCCCACACTCCACAGATCCACTGGGGTGGCATAGCTGGACTGTAGAAGAACTTCTGGAGCTCGATACCACAGAGTTACCACCTATAAAACACACAGTCACTGTATTAGTAGATGGCACGTGTGCTGCACTATGGAAATAATGTTTTAGTGTCTATGTGTATGAAGATATATCTGGCTATGCAAGGCTCCAAACTCCCATTTCGGTATGCAAAGACTGGACCTAACTTGACCGACTAAAAACAATGTTCAGACTAGCCATAAATCACACAAGCCATAGGAACAATACAAGCTTTACATACCTTTTTTTGCTAGTATTTAACTTGCGGCTCCAAATTAATAAACAATTAAGTGCAAACTTGCCAACAATGTATGTATACTATTGGGCAAAAAAGTGGGCCAAACTTAAAATTGCAAAAAAAAGCTTGTATCTTTGATCTTAGAAACAATTCATCAACAATGGTCAGAAAGTGGCAAACTCCGAAAATGCACTCCTGAGACCTGTATCACCATTGTTGCTGCAGTAAAATGATGAGGAGAAAAGCTTGAAACAGGGGTTGATCATAAAACCGTATAGCAAATTTGCTATATGGCAGTTTCTATGTTTATAAATTCTAATTACTATTGGAATTATATAGTTTGATATAAAACTCTAAACTCTAAGCCTGTTCAAGATCTTTATTTTTATTTATTTATTTCTTATTATTTTTATATGCTCATTTTTCTTAAAATATCAGTTGTTAGTTGGTAATCTGCCACACCTGATGCAGCCCATCACTGTTCTGAAAACAAACTCTAACATCTATCCAGCAGTGACAGGTAGGGATCTACATTATTCAGTCAACTACTAAGGAAACTATTGAAACCAGCAGGTGATGTTGCCAGAAAGAAAATATATGGGAGGCCCAAAGCCACTAAGCAGAGATTACCACCTTCTGAAATTTGCAAATCTCAAAGACAGAAACAAGAGCCTTCAAAAACTGTCAGCAGAGTTCAAGACTAAATAAAACAAGACACTCTTAAGAAAAACAATAACAAGAAGTTTGTGCAATTAAGGTTTACTGTCTAGAAGTTGTGTTGCTGTCTCAGAAAAGATTAAGCAAAGTTGTGTGGGCTGATGGATGACAATTTGTTTTGCATGGTGATGGTCCAGACAGGTGTCTTCCAAGATCCGGGGAGAACCAGAGCAATGAAGCATGGAGGTAGAGGCGCCACAGTTTGGAGAGCCTTTACAGATGCTAATACTGGTGAGCTGCTCCATATTATTTAGAATATTTGGTCATACATTCAACGCAAACTAATTTAAGTTAAACTGGTTGTGTCACTTAACTGTGAAACAACCAGTGAAACAACATTCACTCTCCTCTCTGGAAGCCACAAGACTTAAACATTCAAACAAAGCAAAGGAAAAGGCTTTCCCATACTTGATATATTTGTCTAACTTCATGACCATTTAATTGACATTGAGACTATTCAAAGTTTTAAATTAGCAATTTGGGTTTTGGCCATTTTTTTGCCAGGGAGTGTACATAAACATGACTACTCGACAACTGAATGACATGACTGCTTTCAGCGATGCAATGATATGTCTGCTAACTGTAGGCTACTATACTATTAGGCTACATGCGCAAATTAATATTCCTTATTTGGGACCTTAGTTAGTAATTCTGGCCATTAATCTTTTTGTTGTATCTCTGTGTGTTGTATTTCTTAAACTCAATGACTCTTGTTCCTTAAACAAGTACTCAGTACAGCTGCAAAGCTGGACACACAGCAGAGCAGCTACAGTAGAGAGAACCTCCAGACGAAACTCAGTGACCCTGCTCCAGAAAAATGGACGGATTCCAGGTGCTTTCCCTCTTCAGCATGCCGTTCTCCTGTGGGCTCAGAGCCCAGAAACCCTCAAGTTTATCGGCCAAATCAGCCTCCTGTGTTTGTAAGTAAAGACTGGAGTGTATATCGGGGTACGTATCACACAATGAGCCAGAATGCAACTTTAAGAGAACATTGTGCTTAATAAGTGTTGGTGTGGGAATGAATTAGTGAATAGCAGACAGGCCTCAAGCCACTGATTAGAGCTTAATTCGAGCGACACGAAAGCATGGAGCAAGAAGAACTGGTTTGGTGATGCAAAACTAATCAATAACTACTGGAAAACTGGAAATAATGCTATAGTTGACAATGAATAGGATAAAATATACAATCACCAGGTACAGTATTAGGAACACTATTCTAACAACTCGTCAAGATATGCTTCGTTGGATCTCCCTTCCTAATTAACCTTCTGTTTTCTTTCTGGTTTATGGCAGTCCTTTTTTAGTTTTGTCCTCATCTCGTGGTCAAGAGATAGAGCTATACGGACATATCACTGCTGAATACCAGTAGATCTTCTATACTAGTAGAGTCACTCATCATCAACGCTGTGTATTAGAACCCTGGGTTATTTACCACTCGAACCTGGAGTTTTTGTAATTTTTTTCCATGTCAGTTCCAATTTCTTCTGCTCTTAATTTTTTTTCTCTGCTCATTTATTTCTAGGCAGAAGTTAACTGCAGTTTTATGTCCATGATTATACCAGCTCACTCTCTTGCCACCCTTTGCTTTGCTTCACTTCCTTTCCGTGAATGTCATCCTCTCTCAGTTGTCTGCATTTAAGTCGCTCCACCTCCATGCATCTCCATGATCGTCATTCACTCTCCACTGTATGCATTCCACTGCCTCAATCTCCATGTCTGCTGTTGACATCCACTCTCTGGAATCAGCCTCCAGCTGTTCCAGAACCACTATTATTATCCCATCCTAGTTGTTCCACTCCCAGCTTCTTGGTTTTCTCTCTGTCATCGATCATACATGCTCAGTATTCTTATTTTCATTTCTCTGTCTGTCTTTCAGTACATTTAATGACATTTTACATCCATCACCTGGTATGTCTGTGAATCAATGCAGGGATTATTAGTTTGTTTTGGTTTTAACACCCATCATAACACAACTATGCTTTTGCTGAGCCCACTGCAGCCTCAGCCCCAGCCAAGTCTAGAATATTGTGCATGAACATCCCGGAAGATCAGCAGTTACAGAAATCAGTCAATTTTATGCATTCCCCTGCTGCCACTACATAGGCTGATTAGATAATAAACAGGTGTACAGGTGTTCCCAATAAAAAAAAAAAAAAACTCAGTGAGTGTATTGTCATATATTACTCAAAAATTATAAATATGTATTTTGTAATAATATTGTGTATAGAATTAATAGTATAATGCAGGATGAGTATCTACCACATCCATAGCATTAAACAATGAATCAATTTGGTGGTTTCAGGTAGTGCCTTTTAGATAACGTCATGCAGATTGACATAGTGCCCAAATGCATGAGTGCAGCTGCAAAGCCTATGTGAATGGATTTAAATGACCATAATGTGTTTAATGTATAAGGAAAGTTATTTTTACTGGTGGCCTGCAAGTGCTATGTTGACATTTTCTTGACATGGTCTTCCTGATTAAGAGGAATTGAAGAGGAAGTCAAAGATGAAACATTTTGGTCTCTCTGTTGTCACGTGACATTAGCAGACACATGATTCATTCCAAAATAGTTCCATCTTCCTTATCATTCAAAATGATATTTTATTCAAATAGTGCTTGGTACAGCCATTGAAACAGTGTGGTTCCTGGTTTAGTCTGACCCAAAGTTAATCTACTCAGGTCAACACAATTTATGACTCAGTCTATGAATGTTTCAGAATCAAGTTTTGCTTAAACTTTTTATTGACTTTTTTAATTAAACATTATATAAAAAAGTTTATTGTAGTACAAAGCATTGCACTGCTAAAATGATTCTCTATGCCCCATTCAAAAATGTTAAAGCTAACTAGGCAAGCACCAGTGGTAATGGGATGCTGTTTTACTTCTAGGAAGAACCGCAGTTCAAGTATATCCGTTTTTCTCAACGTTGTGTGCTTGTGGTGCAGCCTGCTATAAAACACATAGCACCACATAGCACAGTCTTTCATACTGTGCAAATCATATAGCACTGCAGTGCATGCAAGTTTTGAATAACTAAATGTCAACAGAAAGCTTTGTTATGAACAAAAAAAAACCTGCAGCCTTAAAGGAACTTTGTGAGATCTTAGTACTCTGAATTTTTTGAGAGTAAATATGGTCTGTGATATTTACATACACTGCTAGCTTGCATTAAAAGTCCTAGCCACACACACTCTCAGCTACAGATCTTCTCAGTTTGTCACTTGACAGTAAAGCTGTTTATAACCATGCTGTGACATTTACCCACACCAGGGGCTCCTCTGTTCAATGGAGCATGCACTAAATACCTATGGTGAATTTACCTAATTGATCTTCTGAATGAATAATATGTAACACACTGCACTGGTTGCTAGGTAAATTGCAATAAATGCTTTTCCATTGCATGCCTCACTAGTTGGTGCTTGTTTCTCCAATAACAACACACAACACTTAGTTACAAATATATTTTGTGAAACAGCCATAAAAGCCCAAGAAATAAAAGGTCTTTGGGTCCATCAACTTCAAGAGGGCATATGCACACACGAAACTAGAGTATTATTATTATTATTATTATTATTAATAAAGTATTTTCCCATATTTGCCATATTTAACATGGTTAGGTACATGGTAGTTTCCCTACCATATCACAGGACTCCTTCAGATATAGGCAATTGTGCTGCTGCGATGATTGGCACAGATCATCCAAGTGGCAAGCTAGCCTGATATAAAGTAAGATTCCCCTAGACAAGAGTCCAAGTTAAATGATTTAAAGTAGAATAAATGTAACATTGATGGAATTTCAGCCCTCCTTCAAACCTCAGCCATTCCCTTTTGCACTTCCTGTTAAAGGCTCAGATGAAATTATTCAGGTCCGCTTCAAATTAAGTGAGTACATTCTGTGAATTCTGATCTGGTGAGACAACGCAGGCCTCAGCACAAGTAGATACAGAGACTTTACAACTCTTCTCAGATGCTGCCCAAACACATTTGCACAAGCCTTTTCCATTAAGTCTGGTCTACCACTAGTCTATAATTAACCTGCAATTAACCAAGTCCATTTCAGCTAATACACTCCGGAGTTAGCCTCTTTACCCTATGGAGTTAAAACAATAGAAACACAATGTGATTAAGAATAAGGTTGGCCTTTGGGCTTGGCTGTGTGCCTATGTTTACATTCTCTCGCTCAAAGGAAGCGAAGGATAAAAGGCTGCTTCCACACCAGACCTTCATCCGCATTCTTTCATATCTGCTCTAAACACTTTTACAGAGGCAAATCTGCTAACTTGACAGGAAAATGAGCTCTGACATTTTTTGAAAATATCAGATCTATACAGTGATATCATTAGCATTCATTAGCTAGGAAGCCTAAGTATTTCTAAGTGTATGCCATTGCTGAAATTATGTTGTTCTTTCTGGAAATTGACATAAGCACTTATGGCAACTAAAAAAATGACTGAAAGAAAGAAAATACATAAAATAAATAAAATATATGAATTAGAGTATTAATTGTAAGTCGCTCTGGATAAAATGATATCAAGTATCAATGATATGATATAAAGTAATATCAATGTAAATAACTGAATATATCGTAGGTTAATATATACTGTGTAGCTGACCTTAAACATGCTTAAATGAAATTAAGCTACTGGTTGGCAACATAACATGTATTTTATTATAAAGTATTAAATGTAGCTTACTGAATAAAATGCATTGAAAGCCAAAAAACAATGGTGTCCCAGCACTTGTGCCATGTGATGCCTACGTCACTCACAACACAGTTCATCATTTAGTAAGGGAGAGTGCATGAGAGCATCATACAGCATATGACTTGCCTGAGGAAAAAATGACAATTCAAAATACAGAATATGTTTTCTGCTGAATGTGTATTATCTGTTTGTCTTGCAATGCATCAATCTTTACTGCCTGTAAACACCATTACTGTGAAGACCTTGATGCATTTACAGTTTTCCCATTTCTTTGAAAAGCAGATTCACAATAGCAACAATTCCATCAAGTCCTGACCAACATAAATTAATGATATATGAATCGCAAGTGAGCAGAGCATGCAAACTGTATACAATTAGAAAAAAGCCCCACAGCTGCTGCCAAAATATGCAGAGCTTACAGGAATGCTGTATGGGGCCCTCTCTAAGCAAACAAAGAGCACAGTCAGCCTCTCTTTCCCCTGTGCTACCACATCCGCACATCATTAGTCGGAAAATTCCTGATATATGTCGTAATTTTTGCTGGTAAAGGCAAAATCTTTAATATCCAGATGCCAATACATCCCAAACAGTCTCCCTGCCTCTCTTGCCTGCTGCCAAGATGCCATCAACAATTAATCCAGATGAGGGCTCACCTCTTCCTGTGGACAGCCAGCATTGAGAGTCATGCAGGAAATACCAAATAAGAACCTCCCTATGTTTCACCTCTAATTTTGTGTCTACTGATGTACTGGACTGGCCCTCCCTCTTTTACCTTTCTTGAATATACTTCCTCCTTTCTGTTGGAATACCATAAGAGATATCTAAACATTCCCAGAGCTTGCTGCACGTGCTCTCCTGTGTGCCATGTTTTCTTTGTCCCAGCCCTGCGGCTGCCTGTATGTCTGTGCAAAGTGGACCCACATTGTCAGGCTGAACCGCTTACCTCATAGCAAAACATTTCAGTAAGTCTGCACTCAAAAACATGAACTGTTTTAAACAGTTATGCCTTGTTTCATTAGCACTAAAAGTCCATTTTAAGGGGAAAATATTTTGGGAGCAGAAACCATTTTCAAAGGGCTTTCACATGGGACACAAATATACAAGACATACAAACAAGTTATTTATAGTACTTTTTTCTTTCTTTAGCACAAGTAGACTTTTTTCAGGTCTAACAATAAAGGCCTTGAATTTGTACCGCATCTTGCCTGTTTATCAACTCCTCTAAGCCATTCACTGACAATATACCAATGTTTCCTCCAGATGCTATGCTGGAACTTCTGAAGTATAGATATCACATTTTAGTCCAAAAAACAATATAATCATATTTGCTAAGTAAGTTGAAAATACTTATCAGTCACTGTCATCCAAACTGCTGGAATGTGAGACAGGATGTAAGTCAAGGCTATAGCAGAACAGCTTACTATTAAGTATTGTACAAGCATCTCAAGGATTTATGTTTATCAGCACACCATCACTTTAATGATCAATGCTTCATTCTGAGCCACTACCACTTATTATGCCACTTTTCTGTTCTTATGTACTTCTTAGTCCCCACTAGTGTTCATATTATTGATGAACTATAAAAAATAATATTCAATTAGCCTTTTTTAAATGCTGAAAATAAAGTTCTAAATCAAAAAAGTGGAGCAGGGGCTCAGTGAGTAGCACTGTTGCCTCACAGCAAGAAGGTCGTGGGTTTGATCCCAGGTAGAGTGGTCTTGGTCCTTTCTGTGTGGAGTTTGCATGTCCTCCCCATGTCTGTGTGTGTTTGCATAGGGTACTCTGGTTTCGTCCCACAGATAACTGACATGAGTGTTAGGTTGATTGGGGTTTCTAAATTACCCTTAGCATGTATGTGTGTGTGTGAGGTTCCCTGTCTATGGTTGTTCCTGCCTTGCACCCTGTTTCACTAGGTGGAACACTGCATTCCTGTGAGCCTAACTAGGATTAACTGCATAAGAAAATAAATGAAAGAATGATAAAAATCAAATACAGTGTCCCATAAATCACACAAGTTACCAGAGATTATACAGAGTAAAACTTTTAGGCACGTTACCATTTATTATATAATTTTGTCAATGAGAGTGATTTTGTCATTTGTGTATTAGTAAATTTGGATCATTTTGATTTTCAATTACATAATTTTGCTGTTGTGTAAGAGATTATGCATATCATATTATACACATTAAATAACATACTTTCAATCACAAACTCTATAACCTCTCTTTGACCTCTCATTGCCAGAGATAGGGCTCATCTTTGGAACCCAGTGGTGAGGGTTGTAGGGTCTCCAGCCCTTCCTCAAAGAATAAAATACGCAGACATAAGCACGCCCTGGACAGTACACCACTAAACCATATTGCTGGGTACGGGAAACACTGGTGACACCTGAGCCAGTAAGAATGCGCCAACTCTCAGTTCATCTACCGAAGTGATGAAAACATTTTGTTGTATGCATATTGTATTTGCTAAGTGAGTTAAAATCTTCCAGTCTTCCAAACTGCTGGAATTTGAGACAGTATGTAAGTGAAGGCTACTAGAAAATGTTACGAAACGTATTGTACAAGCTTCCCAAGGACTTGCAGTGATTTACGCTTGCCAGTATACCATCATTTTAATGATCAATTCACTGCTTCTTTCTGAGCAATGATACCACTTTTCTGTCCTTATGCACATCTTACTCCCCTTTGTGTTTACAGCAAGTAGTTATTTTTCTCTCCCCCGCCGAAGTAGTACATTTCAGAGTACTGAAGTAAATGAACTAATATTTAAATAAGTTATTGTCGTAAAAGGCAATAATACATTCAGGTGGCACAGCCAGCCTAATACCAAATGAGTTTCGTGTGATTTCACCGTCACTGACAAAATTCCAGTGGTGGAATAAACTCATGAGAGACTTGCTAGAGATCATTTGGTGTTAGGTGGTCAAGTGTGGTTAAGTCTTTCACAATATTGGAACTTCTTCAGAGTTCTTACAGCTGTGCCACATGTTCATATCGCAATGACGAAGAATGATTGTAGCTCTTTGAACGCCATGTACAGTGACTTTTACTGACTCCTAATTCAAGGAAGGTACTTTCCTCAGTGCATAGGAACCCTAAGTGAAGTAAGTACAGTGGGGCAAATAAGTATTTAGTCAACCACTGACTAGTTCTCCTACTAGGGGTCTGTAATTTTCATCATAGGTACAACAACTATGAAAACATCCAGGAAATCACATTGTATAGTTTTTAAAGAATTTATTTGGTCAATATCAAAAGTGCAACTCAATACTTTGTTACATAACCTTTGTTGGCAATGACAGAGGTCAAAAGTTTGCTGCAAGTCTTCACCAGACTGTACAGACTGTAGCTGCTATTTTGGCCCATTCCTCCATGCAGATCTCCTCTAGAGCAGTGATGGGGCTGTTGCTGGGCAACACAGACTTTCAACTCCCTCCACAAATGTTCTATGGGGTTGATTCTGGAGACTGGCTAGGCTACTCCAGGACCTTGAAGTGCTTTTTAGGGAGCCACTACTTCATTGCCCGAGTGGTGTGTTTGTCATGCTGGAACACCCAGCCACGTTCCATCTTTGGTGCTCTCAGTGATGGAAGCAGGTTTTGGCTTAAAATCTCACAATACATCACTCTTCTCTTAACACGGATCAGTCGTCCTGTCCCCTTTGCAGAAATACAGTCCCAAAGCAGGATGTTTCCACCACCATGCTTCACAGTAGGTATGGCCTTCTTGGGATGCAACTCAGCATTTATCTTCTGCCAAACACGATCAACTGAGTTTTACCAAAGAGTTCTTTTTATTTTTACCGGACCACATGATATTCCCCCAATTCTCTTCTGGATCATCCATATGCTCTCTGGCAAACTTCAGACGAGCCTGGACATGTACTGGCTTAAGCAGGGGGGAGACACCCCACGCAAAGTGGTCTGTAAATCCAGTGAAGTTGGGAAGTTGTGTAAAGAATAAATATAAATAGAATACATTGATTTGCTATGATGTCAGTTTTTAATACAGTGCTGCCTAAGGGACCTAAAGGTCATGGGCATTCAATGTTGGTTGAATTTCTGTGTGAAGTTCAGTTTCTGTGAATCTATTGACAATATTATGGACTGTAGATGACGAAATCATTAATTTTTTTTGCAATTGCACTATGTGAAACGTTGTTCGTAAACTGTTTATTTGCTTATGCAGTTGTTCACATGTGAACGACTAACCCCTCCGGGGATGCTCCCTTTATACCCAGTCATGACACTCACCTGCTTCCAATTAACCTGTTCACCTGTGGAATTTTCCAAACAGGTGTTTTTTGAGTATTCCTCAACTTTCCCAGTCTTTTGTTGCCCCTGTCCCAACATGTTGCAGGCATCAAATTCATAATTAGTGAATGTTTGCAAAGAAACAATAAAGTTGATCAGTTTTAATATTAAATATCTTGTCTTTGTAGTGTATTCAGTTGAATATGGGTTGAAAGGGATTTGCAAATCATCATATTCTGTTTTTATTTATGTTTACACAATGTCTCAACTTTATTAGAATTGGGACTGTAAGATGGTGGCTGGCTTTGGTCTGTTAAAGTCTTCTAGTGTATGATTATGAAAAAATGATAACCTCTGTGAACTGTACTTTATCCCCAGTATTGCCTTCTTGCCAGAATGTGTATTATGTGAATGTGGCCAGCTGTGAGGGAGGTGAGGCCATTTGGAGATAGTCCAGCAGCGCAGTAGCAGCAACCCCTGCTGGCACTGCGACATACTATCCAAGCCAATCAAACCATAAAATGTGGGGTTAAAATGTAAGGGTGGAATTATCATAAGACACTGTGTGACAACAGTACTTTGTTTGCAATATTGTTTCATGTTCTCTCAACATTTCAGCTCAATCTTAACTCAGGCCTTAAGATTGAAATATTACAAATGCAAATATTTTCTAATCAATCAAATTGATTTATTGAATAATAGATACATAATAATTATTGTTGTCACTCTTATTCATTATTTGAAATGACAAACATTACTTTTCGGTTGTCAGAGAAAGTAAATGACAGCTTGAACAGCTTTCAACAGTTGTACACACATCTGGTTCTCCATTTGGCTGATAACATGACAACATGGGAACTTGCTGCACATTGCCTTTGAGGGAAAACACTTTAGATATTTTTATCCAAATGAATAAACAACACTAAAACTAGGTATTTCTGCATAAATTAAATAATAAAATATTAACACTGCTGCCTTTTACTCAATAGTCATTTTAGGGCAGCACATTCAGATGGAAAATGCTATGACTTCATTAAACTTTGTCACCACTATGGCTGACAGAGCAGCCGAACAGCAAAACCCTGACGAGTAAACTCATATAGAGTTGAAAGATTACAGTTTCTGAACAAAAAGCCATCTTACCAACTACTGTGCTCATACTGAGATATTTAAATTAAAGTTTCAATATCAGTTTGAGGACTTTAACATCTAAGGTTAGCAGGTAGATCAAATCTCCATTACTCATCTGATAACTCAGTATCTGTTGTAACTCAAAGCAACCTTTATTAGGGGTGCTTTGCAAACTGAAGAGAGTATGTGGAATTTACAGTGCTGACCAAAAAGCCAGTCAGACAACTAGGCAAAAAAGAGTTGGAATAAAATGATCAGAAGACGTCCAGCTACACTGTTTACATGTCCATGTTGGAAGACGCAAGGATGCAAGCTTCAAGAGCCGTGGGTCTGGGGTTCAGCCCCTACCAGCCGTGACTCCGGGGTACCATCAGCTGACGGGGAATGAAGCGGCGAAGTCCATACAGGACTGTGGGTGAACATGCCTAAAGCACGATGAGGTGCCGATTTGGGATGTCTCCCTAAAAAGGTTCAATACCTCCAAGGTTTCCCTCGTACAAATGCTTCAGCACTAAACGCCCTGTTAACAACTGAACGTAAAGATGGAACTAACGAACAGCATATCGAGGCGTTTGCGCACCTGAGGTCGGGCGCGCAGCGAGTTTAATGACCTGGCAGCAAACAAGCAACGCTGATCAAGCAACTCCCCCTTAAATAGGGGAAAAAGCAGGTTTTCGCTATCAGGTAAAAAATTAAGCTCAAATTAATTAATATAAACCACCTCACCTATCGCTCTGTAAAGACAATCAGCGAGGCAGCTCTAAAACGCTGGACATAAACTGCCTCACCGCTCGTTCAGTAAGGACAGCTTAGGGGAAAAGGTAGGAACCCTAACACAGCATTCATGTGTGCTCGGGTACTTCCGTATATGGACGCATGACTGGTCTGGACAGGGCAGATGGTGTTCGTATAAAACCGGGTATTTCCGTGTATGGTTGCATAAGTGTACTCTGAGCTGGCACGGGAGAGTATGGAATTCCAAATTTCCAATTTTTGTCTGTTGGTTTGGTTTTGTTTTTTTGGAAGTTCACATAAAATAGCTGTTAATCTTGAGCATGAATGTGTGAAGGTGTGAATGTGTGTGAATAGTGGCATCTGCCAGTAGCAAGGTAGGACTGCATATTCTCCAAGAAAGTTCTGCAGGCTTCTGTAGTCAGGCACATTTCGTATAACACATTTGTTTGTAGTAAGCGCTTTCTTTTATTAACCAAATACACTAACTAGTTAAGCTAAACATAGATTAGTCATTGATAAAAGCAATCAGAAAGTCAGACATACTGGAAATCTTGGACTAAACTATATGATTTCAAACAGCCAACCAAGATATAGTAACTATTTATAGAAGGTATAATTGTTCACAGCGCATTCATTTACAGTATATTCAGTGAATGGTAAATAAAAATTGGTAAAGACCAATAAGGTGTCAGATTTCTGTACAGGACTGAATTTGGTCTCAGAATTGTACATTTGTAATGATGAGTTTGCGTACAACGAATATTTGAACTGACATTTATATAGATAACAAAACAAAAAAATATGCATAATTATATACACCCAACCAATATCTAAGATTTGAATGTTATAATCTTGAACAGCAGTGCTTCTCTGCTAGTCCTATTTGTAACTGATTTATTAGTATAATAAGTATAAGGAATTCATATTTGTCTCGGCAGGATGCAATAATAAGCAGAATCACAGATGACATAAATGATTGCAAGAAATTTCCTTTCTACAGCTATCAGAATTGACAGTTGTGCTGGGCTGGCCTGGTGAACTTGCAGAGCCTGGTAAACTTTGGGAGAAAGAGCTGAGATAAGTGGAGAGGTGGCTGTTAGGTGTTGCCAACATAAGGAATTCATTTCACTGGAAGAGAGGAAGGAAACATCTGAGTCTAGAGGACCCACAGCAAAGACTGCTGTTTAGTTTGTGGTATGCAGAAAACAGTTGATGGTAGAGGGATTTGTTATAGAACACGGCACAACATAGGTGGCATCAGGCTATAGTCAGGACATAGTGATTGCAATGCGAGCATTAAGTAAAGCCTGATTCTTCATAGCCAGTAAGTGTTTCGGACACACAGTATAATTAAGTGGAGAGCTGTATAATAATCAAACAATAATCTGACATTGTTTCACAATAATTCTGTTTTCTTGATGTATGTCCGTCTAGTTTCAATGCACCGTCTTGTTCCACTAAACCTTTATTAAGGATTTAGAAACATCGTTTTCCATTTCCTTTAATATACATTTTGACATAAAGTACCCAGATAGAAATGCCAGATTGCTGTACAATGCAGTTATGTCTGAAGTACGGTATCTCACAAAAGTGAGTACACCCCTCACATTTTTGTAACTATTTTATTATATCTTTTCATGGATCATCACTGAAGATATGACACTCCTATACAATGTAAAGTAGTCAGTCTACAGCTTGTATAACAGTGTATATTTGCCGTGCCCTCAAAATAACTCAACACACAGATATTAATGTCTAAACCACTGGCAACAAAGTGAGTACAAGAGTGAAAATGGCCAAGTGGTGCCCAATTAGCCACTTTCCCTCACTGATATCATGTGACTTGTTAGATCTCAGGTGTGAATGGGGATCAGGTGTGTTCAATTTGATGTAATCACTCTTACACTCTCTCATACTGGTCACTAGTCACTGGTCATTTACTTACTAATTAAGAAACAGTATGTCACATTTGTATCCTATTAATTTGTTAGCCTTCTGTATATATGAAAGTAAGTTTTGTACAGGGTTAAAATCTAGTTAGAGGTTACATCTACACTATTACAAAGATATCATTATTGCCTATGTATTCAACGGTTGCCAAATATCATAAAATACATAATAGTCATGACTTACAGTAACTAACCATAACACATTCCAAAAAAGGCAGACAGCTACCACACTAGCGAAGTACTTTCTCATAAACTACAGCTAAAATTTTCCAAGTCAGTCACCATTCGGTAATAATCATAATAAAGAATTAGTAGAATAATAAACAACTGAGTAATTAGTTGTATGCAAATACCTTTATGTATTAAGAGTACTAGACATGTCTGTTCGCAATGTGATTGGTAATTTAACTCCAAAGCCATTTATGTTATCAGAATAATCCATACTACAGAGAATTTAACATTAGGCTTAAATGGTTTTAAGCATGGGAATCTGGAAATCGAGGATGTTTGACAAGCTACACTTATATAATTAACTGGCAAAATGTGTACTACTACAGATAAACTATACTCAGATAGTGCTCACAAGAACAAACTTGGATAATAACGTAAATTTGTAACATTATAGTCCTCAGAATTCATCATATAATTGGTATCTACACATTATTACTTACAATTGCTTCGGGCACTTTTGTCTTGAATTACAGCGCATTAAAAGTTTTAACATCTGTTGGTTATAGGAATACCCCTTCAGTTACCCACACTCTAATTTAATTAGCAAAGTGCTTCACATGATGTTTGCAAAGAATGCTGTCTTAATATTTTAATTAAATAATCCTGTGTGCTTCTGTATTTTGATTACATTAGCTCCAGGTGAAAGCATATTATGCTTGATGCCAACCACCATTACCATTAATGAGCCTGATCTCATAGGGCAAAACAAGAGTGTAAAAGTCTTAGTGTGCTGTAGGCTAGTAACGAAAGACTTCCCATCACTTCTGTAAATGACCCCAAAAAAGCGAGCGAAGGAGAAAGAAACATTGCTACATTTTAAACCTTACTTAGTGTCATAGTAAAACAGACAATGGCCAACAGGAGAGTGGAGTCATTAAAATTTTTAACAATGCAGTTGTGCCATGAGATTTTAAAGTCACTATAATCTACATATTGTACATATCACCTCCAGTGGGTGGTCTCCCTGCTTATACTCCCTGTTTTGCTGTCATCTGCACCTTGGTTTGCAATGATATGGCCAAAGTGCATTTAGTATCAAGCTTGCTTTCTGATCTCCTTATGAACGAAAATTTAACTACAGTCAACCCTTACTATCCAAATTTATATTGTTCCAGAAAATGGTTTACTGAATATTCACATAATGGAAGCCTATTCCACTATTTCCTACATGTTTCTATACATTTAAAACCACACCTATTTTCAATTATGTATGGGTAATATAATTAGAAATCAAAGCAATCAATACTGTTTGAAAATAGGCGATAATGGCTCAGAGAAGGCAAGTGCTAGACATTAACCCTCTCAAACTGATAGCTGTCATTTGATTAGTTATGTACCTGACAGTTTTGATCAGCTTCAACCTTAAAATTTGGACAACCGAAAGTTGTGAATTCAAATCTACGCTCTGCCAATACCACTCTAGGCTCCTCCAGCAAAACCAAAACAAATGGAGTATTGTCTCAAAACAGCTTTGTAGTATTAGATTATGGCATTCTATGGCAAACCCCAAATTTACACAATTAATTATCACATACACTTTTAGATACTTCAGATCTTTTGACTGGAATAACAAAAAAAAACCACAATATTTCTCAGAAAATGACTAAATACATGAAAACATATTACCCTGTTCAAGCAAAATCCCCAAGGGACATATCATCATCCTTTATGCAAATCAGACAAGCATTACAGGCAAAACCAGGTCTTTCACTGAATGATTCATCTTGAATGCTAAACATTAGCCTGTGGATTCTGTAAATAATTCAGTAAGCATTCTCCCCTGCATATTCAACAAGACAGTTATTTATCACAGTCTATGCAAGAGAAAAAACAATAAAGTCACTTCAGTGGATGCTTTGCATGCATAAGGATATGATTCCTTTATCTGGTGAGAGACATGGAAGTGTTCTAGCCACTGTGATGAGGGGGATTCCAAAGGCAGGAAAATTTGAGCGAGAGATCCTATGTTCATCTCTCATGCTCAGCTTTTCTTACACCCTCTTACTTTCACACTATCTATCTCTCTTCAAACTGTTCTCTCATTCTTACTAAATCTCTATCTCACTCTGTTTCAGAGCAGATGTGAGGACCGTTTTTGGCTGAAGGTGGGGTTTTCTAATATCTCTGGTGGATTCCCAGTTGAACTACAGAAGCTCAACTGCCTAACCACCGAAACCACACAACTGAAAGTCCTTCTACTCGTTTTCTACAAACAGAATAATCAGCACAAAACTGACAGTGTGGTTGTACTATTGAGTAGTACTTCATTCAAATACACCTTGATAATAATAAATAAGAAACCCCCAATGCAATAACACTTAAAAGAACCTGCCAGCACAATAATATGCATTTACTAAAATAAGCATCCAATGCAATACACACTAAATAAGATATATCTCCAATTCAATAAATACACACTTGTTAAAATAAACCTTTAACACAATAACAATCACCTACTAAAATAAACCTCCAGTGAAATCACTTACTTACTAAACACCTATTGTAATAATACTCACAGCACAACTCTACTCTCTTACTAACATTAATCTCCAATGAAATAATAATAACATTTTTAAATAATCCTTCAGTGTAATAATAGTTATTTATTGAAACAAACCTCCAGGACAGTAACCTCACTATATTAAACCTCCGATACAATACTTCTTACCTGCTAAAATGTTACAATGAGAGTCTTTGACTTCAAAGGATGACAGAAGTCACAGATGCACCCACATAATCCACCCAGACCATTTTGTCAGGCCCAAAGACACAAATCCATCAGCAACATATGCACCACCACATATACACTTGCTTTTTGACTCGTGGAAGATAAGTGTTATAAGCTGATAAGCACTGCCCTTCCTGAATTCATTGCAACCGTAATGTTAAGGATAATCATGTATCTAATAATTCTTCATTCCTACTGTCTTTTTCACATAAATGTATAAATATATGATGGTTTAAAGTATTATAAATTGTTATTTTATTTATTTATTATATATTTGTAAAATGTTTAACATTGGTTACACACTTGACTCAATATGACAAAATCTTTCTGTGTGCAAAGCCACATGTTTGGATATGGTATATATTATTAGTACAACTTTTAACATAGACCATGCAGCAAACTTTGAATGGAAGCATATTCATATTCAGCATATTCGTTTATGGAATGGAAATATATAACATTAAGTCTGTATTTTTTGTATAGTTGATGAATATAGATGGGGTTTTCATGTTTTTTACCTGGGTTTTTTGTATAGCGAATGTATATAGATGGGGTTTTCATGTTTTTTTTTTCAGGTAAAGAAAAAAGATTGTCCACTCACTACTGAAGTAAGCGCCATCTGAAAGCTGTATATCCGTGCCAGACCAAAGTCAGCCAGTTTTATCTGTCCTGCACTGGTGACCAGAATGTTCTGAGGCTTCAAGTCTCGGTGAACCACACGGTGTGAGTGCAGGAAGTCCAGACCCTGAAGCAGCTGGTACATCATGTCCTGAAAAAAATCAGAAAAGTCTATTTATTCCAAACATTCAAGGTCCAGGATTCTCAGTATAATCTGCAGAACTCAACTGAGGAGTAAACAATCTAGATATGGGGTTTGTGGTCTGGAAATGGAAAATTAGAGTATATCTCTTTAAATCTGGAGTGTGGCACAAGTTGTCAAGTAACAGAAATGTGAGGCCGGAAAGACATGTTCCTTTAAAGTACTGTTCTGTTGCTTCCCCAGCAGCAATCTCTCAAGGTCGTTTTCAGTTTGAATGATAGTCAGAGAGCAGTCCCCCAAGCCACTGTCTCATGACAGAATAGGAAAGAGAGGGAAAGTAAAAATGTCTAAAATGCCATTTCCTATGGTACTACTTTCTCAACTGGTAATACAGTTAAAGTAAGCTAAGGCCATATGTGTTCTGATTGTTGCCTTATGATCGAAATGACATTATCTATTGCTAGGACCAGTGGTTTGTGTGCTCACTGACAAAAAATGCACTTATATTGCAGGCAGATATGTATATGATTACAGGTTTTGGATAGCATGAAAACAGTACTTCTGGGTAGTGTACCTCTTAGTGAGAGATCTAGACATGCCTCTATGACACTTCTGCAAATGAAGTGTTTCAATCAAGGAAACCCTTGCTGTGTATAAGCATTATCCTGTTGAAATTTATAAAAATAAATTAAATGGTAGGAACTCTCAACAACTCTTACCTCAACAAACAATTAATGATTCAATTAAAATGAGCAGCCTGGTTTATTGGGCATCCTTACATTTGTAAGAGTTAAAACATGATCTTAGTCAGTTAGTAACCAATCATGCAGGCTAGAAATGTAAGTAAGTTTTTCCCTCATGTTCAACCTCCCAAGATAACCCTCCCACAGATTTCATCTGTGTCAAAAGTAATTTTGATATGCAGGATCTGCAACCACAAGTTATTGTGTGTGTGCGTGTGTGTGTGTGTGTGTGTTTTCTCAAATGGAGGCATCAAACATTGACTGGCCAAGAGCAACCTGCCTCCAAGACCGCACAATTAACATGGATCTTCGCCCATCACTCCATTCACTCCCTAACCAGCTGGTGAGTGATTAAAAGCACTAACACAATGGATTGCACAGTCAAGCAGAAAACATTTGCAAGCAGCACAGCGCTGACTGTGTTGGATATGGGTCGGTGTCTCTGTTATTGTGAACGAAGGGAACTAGGGCCCAGGAAACATGTGTGACAGTGAGGCCTGATGATGAGCATAAACAAGAGAGCTTTCTAAATGCTCATTCAGCCATGACCTGCCAGATCCACCAATCCACCGTGGCACAGATGAGTTGGTGCAACAGTTTTATGCCCCACCAGTTCCTCTATACTGGGTTTAAGCTGTATTGCCACATTTCCTCAAGCATAATGACTTGACGACAAAATCATCCAATCCTTCTTTTTGTTTGAGTTTTTGCGTTTGTATTGTTCAAGGTTTAATAAGTAGATAAAATATGTAATAATTGGGGATCAAATACATTCAAACAATTGAATTTTAAATGCATCCAATTAAGTTTAACAATCAGATCCTTAATCTGTAAAGGGGATAAATAAGTCTTTTGCAGAGCAAAATTATGAATTGAGAAGCTGAATTGTGCACACGGTTTTCTCTTAAAACATTTATTTACAGCACATGTACCAAACTCAAAAACTAAGAATAAACACTACGCATAGTTCAGCTAATAAATTAATCATAAAGTGCCTGTCCTCAACAGTAAATATTCTATAAAGGCATTGACAGAACGTTGAGAATAAAAATTAACAAAAGAATACAGTTCCCACAAAATACAGCAGTCAAAACAGCCTCCAGAAGGCACTCCCAATTCTTATGCTAATTTGTGAGAGGCAGCCATATTGTTTATTGTAGTCAGTCACAATGCAAGACATCTGCCAGTTAGCATTAGTTGTAATTCCCTCCCCATGCTTCATTAGGCTCTCCTTTATGGGTCGGAGACAAGCCTTAGAGAGACGCTAGGCCTGGAAAGGCAGGTCACACTTGCCAACACCGCACCAGCCGCTTGATGTCCTTCCAGCCCGTTTGATTCCTGTGGCCTCTTTCATCAGTTAGCATGCGGTGGGTCCAGAATGGGGCAAGAGTGGTTAGAATGAGTGATTTAGAGTGGGCAGGGGGCTGGGAGCTCTGCAATCTGGTGTCCTTCTGGGTGGGGTGGGGGAGTAAATGAAGTTGTTGGGGGTCCTTAGGAATACTGTATTACAGCCCATTATCTGACTTTGATGGCCATTCTATCTCGTCCTAATGAGAAATCCAATCTGTGTGGCCCAGCAAAATACAAACCTATGTTGTAACACATGTGGAATTTGCCAGTTATTAACCACTGGTTGCCAAAAAACTTGATTTTGACATGATCTAATATAAAAGTAGGAGATAAATGAGTGCAGGCAAAATGTGAAAAAATGTGCACTTCTAGAAAAGGCATCTAGAGAAAAATATTTTTTTTCTAAATGGTTGAATCCTCGATTTAGTTATTCTGCTATATAACGCATACTAACCATCATATTAGGTACATGCCATCAGCCAATCACATGGAAGAAACTCAGTGCATTGGTATTTAGGTATGTTGAAAGGGTAAAGACCTGCTGGAGTTCAAACTGAGCAACAGAATGGGTAAAAAAGGTGATTAAAATGACTTTGAATGTGGAATGGTTGTTTGCACTAGACTGACTGGTGACTGACTGATCTAATGGGGATTTCATGCACAACCAACACTAGGGTTTACAGAGAAAGGTGCAAAGAGAAAATATCCAGTGAGCACCAGTACTTTGAACAAAATGCTATGTTGATGACAGAGATCACTGTCATATGACCAGAGTTGTTCAAGCTGTTAGAAAGGCAACAGCAAATTAACTAACCACTAATTACAACTAAGGTATGCAGAAGTATATCTCTGAATGTACAACACATCAAACCTTGGTGCACATGGGCTACTGCAGCAGAAGACCACACGTGGTGCCACTTCTGTCGTCTAAGATCAGGCAACTGAGGTAAAACTGGACATTAGAATATTAGAAAAATATTGCCATGTCTGATGAATCTCAATTAAAATTAAATAAAAAATAAGTGTCACAACCTTTAGACTTACAATTTATTTTACTAATTAAGCTAATTTTGCAAGATTCAATCCAAGCAATTGTAGGTCAAGGGCCTAATAGTGGCGGCTTGATATTGCTGGCATTTGAACGTGGTCCTTCTGTAATCCAGAACCTTAACCCCTGCACCATCATAGTCCTGAAACACACTGACAGCACTGGCTTAAAACAATTATCTATGGACTGATGAAACTCATATCCAACGTAAATAAGCATCGCTTACTTACTGCCCTTTCCAGAAGCCTCTTACATTCCATTTCTTTATTCACAACAAAAAGCGAGCAACTCAGAAGGACACCACAGACAAAACCACACATGCACACACTCTAAAACAACATTCCTCTGGCCAGTCTTCAGTGAAAGCCAGAGTTGAATGAAAATAGAGGCACACACAAGGGCCCGGCTCTTTAATTAGAAGCCCATCTACCACATGCACTGCCCATCAAAAGGCCAGGCCTCACCCTGATCTTAAAGAGTTCTATCCTCCATCTGCTTCTTTTAAGAATGCCAAAAGCCTCCATTTAAAGTCTAGTTCATGGGCCTCAAAGTCGAGTTCAAAACACAAACTCTATGAGTGTAATACATATATGTCAACTGTGTGAGGCATTGTAAACAATGAATATAAAAGCCACAGAAAGTAATATAATGAATCATTTTTGAATAATACTATCTCAGATGCTAAATACCTTTATGGTCTCAGGTGGTACTCCTGGATCAGGCGCTTTCTCCAAGTATGTTGTCAAGTCCTGGTCCACATGTTCAAAGACCAAAGTGAGTTTGGTCTCTCGGTCAGTTCTAGACACTGTGCAGACATCAAACAACCTGCAGAAATCAAATACAGAAGCATATCATTAGCATCTTTTTGTTTTTTACTATCAAATTATTTATTTCAAATCTGTCCCACTTTCTGGTTTTCAGTGGTCAAATAATTCAAGAAGTTTAGACAAGAGGTAAATCATTAAAAAATCAGGAACTGTTCAGACTAGTCTGAATGTTTGAAAGAATAAATGTTATGCGTTGTTTCTAACTGCAATGAGCCAATCAACATTTCTGACTATAAGAAAAATAAGACCGCCTGCTTATATGTTACTACTGTAAAGCAAATACAGAAGAACGTCAACTATGTTAACATATGAAACAATTAAATAAAATAAGTTCCGTTACTGTTACACACTCAAGATATTAGTATTTTTAATCTTATTTAAAAATTTTCTTAAGGCAAATTTAAGGCCATACATTTTATTACTGACCATAAATATTTGACTGGCATCTTGAGTATAGTACATTGTAGGTGTATATTTACATAAATTACCTCACACTCAAAACAATTAAATCTAATTTGAGCTTTAAAATCAGTTTGTGTAAAAGGGATTGAACCATAAGATACACATAATTCTGCCACCTAACTGGGCATCTGTAAGTAAAGAAGTCCTGGCACACTTCTCTTATACTTTAGATAGTGTAAATAATATTCTCTAAAAGAATGTAATGTTGCTTGATTTGACGTAGATCATCAATGTGAACATAGAACACTGCATTACATTAAATTACATTACTTTACAATTATCTTACAGGTAATATGGAAGAAAAACATTTCAGCAATACAATACTAACCGCGTAAACTGAATTACTAGCTCAAGCAAGATACAGTAATTCACGGCAATACATTATTTCATAAATTGCATTAGACATTGAATGCTTCCATAAATTAGAATTTAAAAAGCCTAATATCAAAGAAGGATACAGGATTCCTTGATTACCACCATTGAAATGTGTGATGTGCTGTGGTAACTCAAGCAGAGACTGCCAGGGACCAGACTGCCAGGGACGAGACTGCCAGGGACCAGACATAGTCTGTTCTTACATTCATGCACTGATGCAAAAGTAATTACATTCAATGCATGGAGAATTTGTAGACCATCAAATACGCCAGCTTTTAACTTCTCATGTGAAAGAAGCAGGGAATTTGGTACACAGGTACTTGAAGCCCTAACAATTTCATGAGTCACAATTTTAAATGCAACGTTGGGAGCATGTTGATTAACAAGTCCTTCATTTTCAATATTATTTTCACCAATCTCAAATTTCTCTCTAGCAGGCCATTATTCCTTGTAACAAATTTGTAGTCATAGAGCATCAATATAGCCTTCAGGTTGCCAAATACAGCAATGACCACTGAATTAGATTTTTTGGAGAAGGGTTCTCATGGATTTATAAGTTTTTGTCATATTTACTGAGTGAGCAATAAAAACGGAAGCAATTATTTTGCCATTGTGAAGCAACACACATGTTAGACTTCTCTTCAATCAAAAAGCCTCACTTCATCAGCTACATAGCTAGCACATCCTATTGACGTCTCTATAGTATACAAACTAAGTATGGAAATATTTCAGAAGATCTTTGTCTCTGTTATGACATATAAATGTGGTACTGAGAGCCAGTAACTCTGCTAACGACTTTGGCAGATCAAGATCTTGTACCAAGTCATCCAACTCAGCTTAAGTGAATGGCTGGAACATTATGGAATCAACTTCTGAGGCCATGAAATCATTGTCTTTCGAAAAACTTGAATGATAGAAGTCGTTGTCTGAACGTTTAAAAAAAAGGAAGATAGGTACAGGGACCTATAGGGACAGGGACCGGTTTTATAGCTGAAGATTTTGTCTTTGTGTTCATGTCTGTAATAATTACCATGCTAAAGTAGCAGTCATCAACATGGCTTTGAGGTTCTCGACACACCATTGGAAATCCAAAGTTGAGACTCTACTGTCTCAGATTTTCAGCACATATCCTGCACACTTTATGTGCTGCCCAAGGTTTGTCCTGGTCACCCAGTTTAACCCCAAAATATTCATGATAAACTTTTTTGTACAAAGCCAGATATTTGTCCTTTGTTTGGGGTTGAGAATATATCAGAATATATCAATATCATTTCTGCACTGTCCATGAACTATTCGAGTGAAACAAATTTACTGCAATTTCTAAACCTCCAGAACAACGGAATGCTGCTGTGGATTTTCACGCTGTTTACACATCCATAAAAGTTTTAAACTGTTTAATAGGCATATTTAGCATTTTATTTTGTGTATTCAACTTGTCTTTCTGTGCATTAATTACCTTTTTCTGATAAAGGTAATTAATGCACAGAATATCTTTTTCAGATATTCAGCACATGACTGAAAGAAAAATGTATACACGGTATCTTGTAGTCAGCAATACTGATGTAGACCTGTGTTAGAAATTACATACCATACCCAAGACCTGACACGTTCAGAGCAAACTTTCATACTATTATAACTTTACATTAATAACAGACCAATTCATGTTCGGAACTTACTTGTAACCACTACTGTGCCCTTTTCAGAACCACTTATGAGATTTTAAATATTCTGCAGAAAAGTGCATTGATAGAAACAATAGTCTGTTTGGTATGACATCATTGCTAGGGTTCTTCCAAGAAATGTTTCTCTGGGAACCCAAACTGTTCCTTCACAATGGAGCCTCTTACCAGACATAAAACATATGGAATGAATAATGTCCTCATAAGACGCATCCAAGGGTTGCTTCTAGTTGCACAAGGCAGTAATAGGTTGCACACTGTGTCTCCTGGGCGCCCATTGCTGATTCCTATCTTCGATTAGACAGACTATTTAGTGAGCAGTTTAAAATATCTGTTTTTATGCTCCTATTATTCACTGTTTTTGATCAATGGTAGCTTTTCTTAAAAGCACACTCTAAATATGAATTCATTCATCTGATAGTATTTTTAACTAATTAATTCAACTTTAGGGTGTTCTTAAGGAATAATTTTTTTACTGATGTGAAAATATGCATTACCATATTTTATGCAAATGCAATGACAAAAAGATTAATATGGCACAGTTTACTAAAGGTCATCAAATAGAGGTATGGTTTACAGTAACTACACATGAAACAGGTGAATTACTGGTGCCTTCTTGGTTCCTCCCTCCTACGTCCTTCAGCCTGTGACCCAGAAATCAGTCAATTTAGCCATCATTAAAAAGCTTTAAAGGTATAGTATAAAGAGGGTACCATAAATGCACTCCAATGAACCTACAAAATGTCGATGTATTTAATAATGCGATGTTCTTCGCCACTAATTTGTGCACATATACAGTGTTACACAGTAATCTGTAAACATATCACTTTGAAATAATGCTTTATTCAGCAAGGACAATTCATTTGATGAACGGTCCAGACTCAATTCTCTGTCTTTGCTTTGTGCCCACAGACATTTTTTCAGTCTTATGCTATGAACTTGTGATGTTGTAATAATTGTGGGTGTTACCTTGCTTGGTTTGGCTACAGAAGCAAACAGGATGTCAGATTAAAAACTAAAATGGTGCATACCTATTTTTTGTTACTTTATCCACCTCTGCATCTCTTTGGCCAAGGGTTTATCAGTGCCTCCCTAAGAGTAAATTTCCACAATGACATCATGTAACGGCTTTTAGTCCAGTTAATCATAAAACACAATTCCTCTTGACCCGTCTTCGAACTACACCATTTTACTTTGTGTATTAGTTTTACTGGATTCAAATCCAGTGACTTTGGAGGCCACTGGAGAACATTAAAAACACTGTCATGTTTATGAAAGCAGATTGAGATGACTTGTGTTTTGTGGCATGGTGCATTATCATGCTGGCAGCAGGTATTAGAAGATTTGTCAAACGTGGCCACAAAGAGATGCACATGGCCTACAACTATCCAGTTATGGTGAAAATGCGCCCAGGAGATTCCAGGAGACCTGTCAGAGCCTGTTGCCTGAATAAAGACTAAAAATGTCAACATTATTTTGGAGTTTGGCATCTGGGCTTTTCTAGGCTGCTTGATCTACTTTAGAACACACGGAATTTAGGTACTCCATAAAAAGTAAGCCCGTTAAACACTAAATATGGTTTAGATTTACCTTTAAAGTATGAAATACTATCCCATAATAAATAAAGGACAAATTAACAGCAAATAATATTTTACTAGATTAATTTCTAGAGCTCTTTTTACAATGGAGCATTGTCTCAGCAGCTTTACAATTTAGATTGTCTTCTAATATCTAAGACCTTTCCAAAATTAAGAAAGCCTAGTCTGATTGATTGCATTAATTTTGTTGATGCTAACATAACTGATACCTTTCCTAGTATATTCAATGCATTGCCTATAATTATATGAGCCAAAACACAATATCATTTTACATGCCTGCATTGTGGCTGGTTTTCTTGTAAAAAAAAAAAATTGTGGTACCCATTACTCCATGCAAAGAACCTGGCTCTGGATGAAACCATTAACTGTTTAAGCTGTTGGAAAGATACTGGGGTATTATGGGAAATGTAGAGCCTGTAGTAAATTTGTGTGGTCCTGTGGTTCTTCTCGGTATGCCATAATAAAACGGGCTTTTCACCACAGTGGTGAACGGTACAAGCCCAGTGCTTCTGATGACGCCCCTGTGTGGTATATAAACCCTTCACATTCAGGTGCATCTTAGTATAGATTAACTGGCTTCCGGCCAGCCCTGGACCCATTTTACCTGACCACGTTTGGATGTTCGAAGGACTCAAGCTGCCTCAGTACCGCCACCTCGCGGATGGTGGAGAGCGGCATGCCCTCCTCCTCGGTCTGCACGCGCACCCGTTTCAGAGCCACGAAGCGTCCGTTCTTAACGTCGCGCGCCTTGTACACCTTCCCGTACGCTCCCTCTCCGATCTCAGCCACGGGCTCATACTGCTCTTTCACGCCTTCTCGCTCCATCTTGTTTCTGTCGTTTCCGTTTGTGCTATTCCCGGATGCAGCCCTTCCAGCACGGGGGGAATCCCGAAACGTGCCAGGCTCTATCACAAAGCCATGACAAGGAGAGCGCCGCTTCTTTTGCTGATGGCACGTGTACTGTTAGAGAGAGAGGGTCACGAGAGCAGAAGGTAAACATAAATAAGACCGAGTGCTACGGATTCACCTCTAAAACCAGTACAAGCCAAATCCCAGTTCATGGATATGGGAGGATAAATGCATGAACTGTTGCATCCCTGGAACTATGTAGGTATGTTATGGTCCCGACTGGCTATGAATAAGCCGACTTCTTCATACATACGTAAACAATATTAGAAACAACGAACACGGTTCAGCTATACCAAGTCAATCCAAGGCATAAACATGCAACCATATGCAAACGTGTTAAAACGACTTGGAAAGTTATGAGCTCTGGAAATAGACAGGCTATAATGTCCATGGGTTAGAATTAAACCAGCTGCACGATACGTGAATAACACCCCGAAAACACTCCAAAATAAGAAACTGGTTTTGTTCCCGCATATGTAAAAGTATTAAATGAAGTTTATTTGAGCCCTAAATTTTAGAAATATGGCTCTAACAATAGTGCTTAAAACACAGCTGCTCTATGCATTAAATGTGCTTGATTGCTGCATAACTAGACAATAATCTAATGTAATAATACGGCCCAACATTTCCATCTCAGGCACTCCTAACGTTATCATACAACCATCTATGTGACTAAACTTTGCGAAATCAATGAACAGCAATAAGATTAGATATAAACTACCGCCCAGTCGTTATAAATAAGCCAACTGCTGGCACTTGATGCAAAAACACGTATTATCAATCCAAAATAATTACTACAGTTCAGCCCAGCCATCTGCTGTTTAACGCACGACAGTTTGTACATCTAGAATGGTACTTATTGAGCCTAAAAGTTAGTCCGTGTCAGAGGATGTACCCAACTTGTGCATAACTACCACAAAACGTTTACATAATGAATACAATTCTGGAAGCTGTCACTATATAAAGCTCTTACATGGTTGCCAATGATGCTTGCGCTTTTGTGGCCGCGAGAAGCCCGAGCACGTGGCTGCCTACTGAATTCATTGTTCAAACGCATCAATAAAATTGTCAGCTTTAGCAAAGGTCGTGTTTGTCCACAACGTTGCTCGATATTGTGAAATCCCCACTCTGCTTTATTCAATTCTAGAAGCTGTGTGCGAAGTAGGCTAAATGCGCAAACACGAAAGAGGCACAAAATTGCGTAAAAACAGAAATAATGGTGCAAACGTAACTCACCAAGAAAAAAAACTCACCGAGAAAAGCGATCTGGCGGTGGAAAGAGAAGCGATGGCGTTTCCCAAAGTGCACGCGAGAAGCAGGAGTTTATTCTCTCCCCCCTTCTACATCCCGCAGTGTCCTAGCGGGGCCACACAGGTAGTCGCGGCTGCAGGGCTTTAACCCCCCATCCTCTTGCTCTGTCCGTGCAGCTTTACGAGCGCGGAGACCTTTCAGTCAGCGTGTTGAACAGCTCTGCTCTTCTCCTCTACACGCTCCGTGTCCCTGCGTTTTACATTAGTAGTGCACGTTTCCCATCTGAAACAGAGCGAGTGCGGATCTGCTCTGCTCTGCTCTGCGCTGATCTTCTCGCTGAGCTTTCCCACGCTGGGCTCAATGTTGCCTCGACCCCCTCAGGAGGAGTTTGACACAGAGCAGGGACATTTCCGCATTCCTCAGCGACTACAAAGACTAGCCGCTTTCTCTCTCGCCTTTTCTCTGCCTACCCTCTACTGCTACTTCACCATTCACAGCTCTTGCTCTCAGTCCCTCACTCTGCCTCTGTCTCTCTCCCCCACACATTCACTGTCAAAAATGGATCAGCTTAGTGACTTCGAACTGATCCATGTTCGGAAATACGAAAGATTTGCTCCATAAACACAAGCTCGAGTTTCGAGATATGTAGATATCACTTAATGTACTAAGCAACGTGTCACAATGAGCAGGATTCGCAAGGGTATTTCATGTTTTCCGCAGTTAGAGTGTTCTTATAAACTAATGTGTATGTAAAGTTTTTATCAATACACCTAAAGGAAAGAACAGCTGGAAAACAAGACAACTTAAGACATTTATTTCCAGTGGTTATGAACTGCTCTGTCAATATACAAACAATAATTTAAACTAACAAATATATAAACATTTCACAGCTATGTAAACAAACTCATAGATAGCGTTAAATAAACACACTGCTCAAAATATTAGGGGATATTTCATTTTTGGAAGTTACATGCATCGTGCCATTACAGAATAAAATATTCAGGAAATGGTGCAAGTGTAGATATTTAGATATCAATTTATTTTCTTATTGGTCATGATTATGATCATATAACAAGCATATTATTTATGTAAATGTATTAGTCCTTCACTGAATGCATTTTGCCATAAATATTTTAAATGTATAAATATTTGAATTGAACAATGTGCAGCCGTATTAAACAACGTGAAACAATGAAAATATATTTATATAGTATGATTTTACATTTTGTCATTTAGCAGATGCCTTTATCTAAAGGAAATTGTAACTAATATAATCTATCACTGTAAAATCCAAACAGTTCTGAGTTAAGGGTTTTGCTGAGTGTCCCAACAGTGCTAGGACAAGAACTCTAGGTCTCCTGGTTCATAATCTAGTTTCAATGAGTAACATCAGAATTTGCTTACATTAAAACACTAAAGATAATTCAAAACTTGCTGAAACCATTTTATCATTGACAACAAATTGTCAAATCATTATGTCAGTAGTACTTTCTTATTTTCCTGCTGTCAGATAAAGGAATGATCAAGTAATGATTAAAATCACTTCATATTACAATACAATAAGGATCACCATTTTCCTTCTTTACAAGTACCAGGCATAAGGAAGTAGAATATTTAGTTTTCCATGGCAGCATTCTTAAAACAAAGACTTTTTTGTTCTTTATTCTACAAACAATAATTATTGTAAATTATATAAAACGTGTATTTTCTTAAGCTATATCATAGATTGTAATTATTCAAAAACCAAACTGATTTAGTGTCCTGAATTTATTTAGAAGTTTTTTTAATCTGTGATGTCAGGATAAATATATTTTCTACTGTTGGACAATGAATGTCCAAATATGTAATGTGACTACAATTTACACTCAATACTCATATACCATACCATTACCATATATCTGGAACCATTCATAATCTAGGATCATTTAGTGACAATAAATGCCTTGTTGATATTAATAGGCAATGGAGGAATGAACACAATCAACAATCATATTTAGACATGCTGTGCCATGCCAGAAGAACATTTTCTACACCACTACACAACAATTACTAATTTTTGCTGCCTTATTTTTATTCTTTTATCAACCCCCAGAGCGATTAGGATCTGGACATCTGGAGTATTGTTCATTCCACCAACTGAATATTAACTAATTGTTGAAACACTAGTCAAGTGACATAATGCAAAGCAGGGGCTGCACCTAATGAATTGGGGGCATTCGCATAAAATACATTTAAATAAGCAAAAACTAAACAATAATAGTGAAAGGGAAAACTGCACAAAAGTTGCTCTTGACTACTGGCTCTTGCATAATCTTGTGTAAAATACTACCGTATTTAAAATATTGTGTATAGTATAGCATAATGTATAAAGTTTTTCAAAACTTCACCATCCAGCAACATTCAGTCATATTTCTCGTGGATAAAAAATGTAGGTTTATTTAGTAGCATATTTAAATTAGCCCTTTCATTATGAACTCTTTAATGGTCAATTATATGTTGTATTTATTCTATAAAACATAATTACTGGGTGGGATTTATACTCATTATATATTATTATACTCATTATATATTGCAATAAATATAAGTTTTATTAGTTCTTGCTTATACAATAAATATAATAAGATAATTTCAATGTTTTTATTCTTTTGTTCAAATTAAACAAACTGAAATAACATTAAAGTTTATCGTGAATGGAAACATTTGTTTTTGAACAGTGTACATTTGTAAATTAGGTTAGCCAAGCACAGCTCCTTTCTCACAAGCTAGCGTTAGCTTTGTTGGTTACAACATTCTGGGATTTACATACCAGGATTACTGAGCAGAAATATGATATATATTCACATGCTGTTGGAATTAACAGCACACGTCTGTGGTATGTGAGTTAGATAGTTCAACCATTTGTTTTTACGTTGTCTTCTCTAGTCCACTTGATTGTTTGATTTATACGAATGAAATAAATGCCTCTCTATTGTTTATTTTTTGCCTTAACAATTCAAGAATCTAATAAACCCCATGTAATGGTTGCTTCCATTGCAGGTCACCACTGCATATTGCAGTCAGGTGTCATTTTGTACCAGATGACCTTCCTGAAGCAGCACGTTTCATTTATTCATGCTTGATACTTGCATTAAGAGTACAGTCCCACCTGTGTTAAGCCAGCCCTCTGATTTCCTGCAGCTGGTTCGCTGAACCACCAAGGCAATAATATGCAATAAAAGGTTAAATCAATCATAAATTAAATTAATATAGTAATAAATAATAAGAAGAATAATAAGAATAAGAAGTTCATGTGTAACATTATGTTTAACTGATGAAACCGTCTTGGGAGAACCAAGAATTTTGCATTTGCATCACAAAACCAACTTTTCAGTGGCTTTTGTGGATTCTAAACTAATAACTTTTAGTGCCTTCATTCATATTTATATCTTCTCTGTTTGCTTTAAATCAACCTTGAGAGCCAGTTTAAATACATTAGCATAAACACCCATGATCTGCACATGAATGAAAGTAGTTTGTGATATGCATATCCATTTCAGATATAGTTAATTTGAAGAATAAAAATAAAAAATTTCAGAGTTTATTAATCTTATTTTGTAAATTATATACATGTGCATGTGGCCCAGTAAAATGTTGCTCTGCCCCACTAAAATTACAAAGGTAAAAAGTCTATTGTATTGCGGATTGCCTTGCAAAACAGGACATATCTTCCAAATTCACTACATGCACTACATTTCCCATAATGCCTCAAAAGCCTAAGCAGATAACTCTTTCAGTCAGAGCCAGATTCTTTAGGATTTGGTAATGGGGTAATGGACCTCCGTATACATTTAAATAAAAGTCGCTACACTGCAGGCAAGGTAATAATAGCTCATAGCTATATGTATATGTGCAAAAATTATCAGTGTTTATTTGTTTTCCATTAGTTGTCCATGGCAGAGTATTGCCAACTTAATAAATTAAGTTTCTCAAACTATTTATTGTTTATTATGCTTATTTTCTATGAACAGTGGTGCCCCTACAACAAATTGGAAAGCAAATGGATAAAACAAGTAGTGTAGAATATATACACATCCTGTGCTGCATCATGGGCTTTTCGCAAAGGGTGACAAAAACATTGTTAAGGTTTCTTTGTTGGTACCGGTCTTCAGACGACCACTATGGGGCTTGGAAATGGTGGTCTTTCTGGGTTTCAGTTATTGACGTCTGTGGCTATGATACGACAGCTGCAAAAGTTTTGAATTTTTTCTGTTGATTCTCTGGCTGAGCTCCAAAGAACATGTGTGTAGCTGTAGCTGTGTTCCAGAAGGCGGGTTTTTATGTTTTTATGTTTTTTTTGTCTTTTTACTGAGGATGAATCCATGCTGTTCATGTTGTCTACAACAAATTCTGACCATACCATCTAAATGTTGTAGCAGAAATCAAGACTCATTAGACCATGTAAAGTTTACTTCTATTTCTTCCCCTTTTTCTATCTTCTAATTTTCCAGCTGTGTGAACCCCAGCTTCAGTTACCTGTTCTTAGCTGGAGTTCTTAGCAGGAGTACCAACAACCATACCACATTACCAAACCGAGTCACTTTCTTCTCCATTATCATGCTCAGTTTAAACTTCAGCAGGTCGTCTTGAACATGTATACATAAGTGCAATTATTTACTTCCATATTACTGACTCATTAGATATTTGTTTTAGTGATGCCTAATGAAATGACCTGTGAATGTATAATGAAGATTCTTATTTTGTAAAGGAATTTCAAAAGGAACTTCAGTAAAAAAAAAACAACTAACAAACTTGATTATTTATGTCACAGACCAACATGTAACACGTTGTATTTTGTATGTCTTTTACTTTGCATTTTATTCATTTTGAGGTCATTATTGATTTTTACTTACACAGTAAGTTTACTTACGCAGTAATACTTTTGATGTGTCATGCAGCAAAGACAATAAACAATGTGTTTCTAAGAAACATAGTGAATTAAGACCATAAAGGTTACGGAAGCATGTGGTAAATTAAGTTATTGCCTCCTAGCATATTAAAAATCTTGGTCTTGGCAAGGACGTTAACAGTTCATGCAAATAAATGTGCCAAGCGGAACCGAAGCGTTAAAGAAGAAAGCCTTCCTTTTTCGCAAACGTAGAACTAACTAAATATTCAAATGTTCTCCTGGCCTGATCCCTTCGTTGTGAAGATTCGGAAACACTGCTATTCTGATTCTTATTTACAATGGTTTGGCAAGACATTTTGGCAGTTGTTGATAAGGTACAGCCTTATCTGCTGAATGCTGAATGAGTCATTCTTATGGTCAAATTTTGATGTGATAAAACACTGTTTTTCCTTGTTTCACTGTGGTGGATGGGATGTTATTAAATAAGTCACTGTCCTCAACAGCTAAACAGCTGTAACACATACATCAAAAGTAGGATTGTTAATCCTCTTCACAGACCACCATCATAAAAAAATACCAACAATGCATAGCTGTTCATGTTAGTGTGTAAAATCACAATTTATGTCACCAACACTGGAGTTACTTGAGAAGTATGAGTCACAGATGGGCCTCTGTCTGTCCATGTAATAGAGACACTGTAGTCCCGTGCCAGGCCAAAGCAGGTGACATATTGTTATATTCTCTTTCAGCTCACACCAAGCTGTAGCTCTGTTCTCAGATCACATTTCCCAAACCAGATTCACCCCTGACAGAAAGGCAGCAGGTGTGAAAGGGATGCTAATGGCTTCATGTTACCCACTACATTTAGGTAGGTGTGTCTCATTGAATTTCAATCTTGAAGAAATGGAGAGGGGGGTATCCACACCTAACACAATTCAGTTTAGGTTTGTATTTAAGTACTGTATACTATTCAGTATTTTTAAATGTGATTTTGTTTGTGTGCTTGGGTAATTATTTACAATTCAGTTTCTTTTTCATGAGAGTTTTTGAAAAGTGTGTATTTTAACTCTGGAGTTTAAATGTTTACTAGGAATACATAAATATGATCAAATATGTTCATCTTGAACAGAACTGATGCTTTGCTGGAAACTGACGGTGCAGCAGTTACATTTCTGGACCACTAAATAAAAAGTACGGGGTTCAAGTGCTACTACTGCTACTATCCTTGCTTCCTTAAGCAATGCATTTTAACCATAATTGGTGGAACTGTAGCTTGTAACTAACTGCCATTTGTAAAGACACGGTGGATAAAGAGCATCTGCTAAATGTTTTCCTTTATAGTTAAAAGATATTTGTTTAATGTAGTCATTTATTTATGTTATTTTGTTTTAATCAAGAGTGTTGAAAATTGTTTTATAAAAATTGTAACTGGTTATTCTAAAATATCTTCGTTTAGTTTAAAAGCCTGCTTATGTAAGAGTTTAGGAATTCACTGTAGTGACCAAAGCCTCAGCAACAGTTTTGCTGTTTTTCAACAGGGCTATGATATTGGGTATCCTGTATTATACAGCCTGACAACAAAATGTGTATAATTAAATTGTATGACCTACAATATGCTAAATACGTAATAATGTAATTACGTAAATAATACGTAATGTTTTAGATTTTAAAATTAAATTCATACATTAAACATCTGTATACTATGGATAAATTGGTTGGTTCACAGTTCCACCGATGGGCCGTTGAGCAAGACCCTCGTATAAATTGTCTACAATTGCTTGGATTGTACTGCACATTGCAAGATTTTACAAGAGTTGCAAGTTTCTTATAAAGTAGTGATACTATGCGAATCTGATGTGTTTTACAGACATTACAGTCTAACAACACATTGCAATCATTTTTTTTGCAATAGCACTTAGCAGTTTAGTCATTTTTTTTTCATTCATTCATTTACTGTCTTCCGTGTTATCCACACAGGGTCGCAGGTCAGCCGGTGCCCACCTGGCAACTATGGGTGCAAGGGTAGGAACAACCCCAGACAGGGTGCCATTCCATCATAGGGCACACGCACAGTCATGCACACAGTCACACGCTAAGGGCCATTTTAGGGACACCTAACACGCATGTCTTTGGACTGTGGGAAGAGTACCTGGAGTAAACCCACGTAGGCATGGGGAGGACATGCAGACACCACACAGAAAGAACTTAGACCGCTCCACCCTTGGATTGAACCCGGTACCTTCTTGCTGTGAGGCAGTGGTGCTACCCACCACTAGTTCAATGCATGAACTCCAAAATGTTGGGTTTTCTGCACTTCTCCTTTTCACAGTCTATATACTTGGAGCGCATTTGGTAAAATTTTACATTTGCACACAAAACATCCATGGTTTTATTTGGGAATGTATAATTGATCTCATTAATGATGGCCATACATTCATCTCTTCTTCTGGGGGAAAACTAAGAAAACTACGTTGTAGATGCTTACTCAAAAGGTTGTGTGCACTTATGCTATGGTTGTAGTGGGGACCAATCATAACTCCTGATAACTACTGATGGATCCTGGGGCAACAACTTCAGACTCAATAAGTATGTCTTGCAGCCCTGCATCTTCAAGGTTTTTTTTAGAATACCAAGGTAAGTCATGAATGTGTGAAATTCACCAAGTCTTATCACTAAATAACACATAAGGTTGTCATCTTTCCAGTGGATTTGCTAAGCTTTGGAATATACTGCTTGATCAAAAACTAAAAGCTAATCAAATTCTAACTGATCAGCAATTTGCACACTTCGTTTCAGAATGGTGTTTACAGTTGACATCTCTATTGGTGAAGCGTCAGTGACTGGAAGATAATACAATGCTGACTTTTGCAGAGTAGCATCACCTTGAAGCAACGTGTCCAACTTGGGATTGTGCATATGCCAGCATCTATGCACTTACGAAAAATATAGGCCAGTTCAGTTCAAACACAGTGTTCTGTCTGTACACTTCTGTCTGTACGGGAATATTTTCATGATCAAACAAATTCGGTGGCCCTTTTCTTTTACACTGATGGTACTGTTCGACAGGGATGTTAAGAGGTGGTTACAATAAAGAGACTCCCATCTGTAGTGGTTGATTGTTTGTTGTCAACACAGTTTCAACTGTAGAATTTTGCAGTATAATCCATTTGTATGGTGAGTAGTTCCATGACCTGACAATGTCTCTTCCCCAAAGTCAATATTGCCCCACACAAGGATTGTAAAAGCTTTCTTTGAGAATCTATTTGGTATTTTGTCTCTGCCTTCTACCAGCTGAAACTGGGCAAAACTAGTGTCCAGACTGACAACTGTATCCCATGAAGGATAATGTCACAGTCTATTAAGAAGTGACACAATGTGTGATAAACCTGTTGAATAGCAAATAGTTGGACCAAGACACAATGATTTAGGTCTCTGCTTTTGACCATTAGATGTGAGATACAAAATGTCTTGACCAATTGAGATCACCTTTACTTTTCAAGTCATCTGGGAAATTAACATAGTCAGCCAGCACTGGTTCCTGAGCACCAATAATCCATTAAATTAGATTGTACAGTTCTACTGGCACAACAGATTTGGCTTCAGTTATATTCAAATAATCTGATGTGGGCGGCCATGGACAGGTCATACCTGGACAGTCATGCAAAAGCTTCTTTAATGTCAAAACTGCACTATAAAGTGTCCTTGTGTCCTCTGATGTATTGGCTGAGAGCACTGAACTTGATCTTTCCTGACCATCAAACCTGGAGTGTTTTCACACTCACTTTCTGTTTGGCTTACCTCAGCTGAGTTGTTGTCCCTGTACCTGATGATTGAGGTAGCATTTCTATTAACATATCTGCAGGTAGTGTCTCAGCGATAAACATCTGACACATGTTGCGCTTGTTGGGGGAGTGAAACACCAGCTGGGGAAATCAAGGGTTAATTTCCTTTTCAATTTGCCTGTAACATAAAAATAAAGTCAAATAAATCATAAGGGTATAAATAAATATATCCTTACACAGAAAAACTGTTTGGTTTGATACACTATAAATCAGCTTCCCCATGGTATATGGTTAAAAGTCCATGCTCAACTGACCCCAGAAACTTGATAAAGGCCCACTACAAGGTTGTGAATAATCTTTTGCTATTTAAAAGTAATAACTACGCTATCCAAAGTCAGAATTTAAGCTATCCTGGCAATAAAGAATCATACTTCCAGCACAACAATTTTGAAACACTTAACAGTTTGTTAATTAAAATGATCTGACAGCCAAATGCATCACAAGGCATTGTCATTCAATCGCTTATTCTTTTTTCTTTTTATGTGCATTTTCAACAACGAAAAATACTGAAATGTTTTGTAACCTTTTTTAAATGAATTGGAAGTCCTCGTCTTCACTGCTGTTGATGTTGACTACAAGGGCACAGACATTTTGAATTTAAACACTAAGTAAACTTTTGGATAAAAAGTTTAACTTCTGGATAATAAATTGAGAACTTTTATTTTCTCGTTCTAAACCATTGGTTGTTTTTAATGAAGTACAAATCTTTTAGTGCTCCCTATATGGGAACGGGATTAAACAAAAAACATGTTCACCTACCAGCAGTAGTCTATCATCATGTTTGTGTTCCATCTGCCTTGATATCTATGTTCCATGGTCTTGATGTTTTGGTGGAAGTGTTTTTCTTGTTCTTCACTTATAGCTCCAAGGTTTGAGGGGAAGTAGTTCAGGTCACACTTTCTGAGAATCAAGTGGTAAATTCTTAATATTATTTTCTCCTATTTTTCTCTAGCTGGCAATCTTTGCTTATATAATGTCCTGCCTTTACATTTTGTGTAACCACTATTTCAGAAGATCGTTCTCTCTGTTACAGTACATAAATGTACATTCTGGGAAACAAAAGCTTAATCAATTTGGGGAGTCTTTCGGAAAAATTCACTGTCGTCTGAACTCTTACTGAAGATAGGTATAAGGACTATGTCGCCGAGATCAACCGGTCTTAAAGCTCAGGGGAGATATGGGCACTTTCTAAAAGATTTAGTCTTTGTGTTCATGTCTGAAATATTTACATTGCAGAAGGCTTTCACCAGACCAACGAAACAGATTTAACATTTGCTGCAACTTCTAAGCCTCTTGAATGACTGAATGCTATTAGTTATACAAATTGCATATTCAGCATTTTTTTTTTGCATTTTCAGCTTGTATTTCTGCACATTCCATATTGTTTTGTGTATTTGGCATATCCATAATAATTTTACATTATTGCTATAAAGGTTTATGAGTAGGCAGCAGAAAAACTGGACATGACTGGAGGAAAAGGATGTGATTTTACAACACTAATGTATATACAGTGGGTACAGAAAGTATTCAGACCAATTAAAATTGTTCACTCTTCAGCCATTTGCTAAAATCAAAAAGGCAGTTTTATTTCTCATTAATGTACACTCAGCATCCCATCTTGACAGAAAAAAACAGACATGTAGAATTTTTTGCAAATTTCACTGAAATATCACATGGTCATAAATATTTAGACCCTTTGCTGTGACACTCATATTTAACTCACAAGCTGTCCATTTCTTCTTATCCTTCTTGAGATGGTTCTGTTCCTTCACTGGATTGGGCTTGATTAGGAAAGGCACACACCTGTCTATATAAGACCTCATAGCTCACGTTGCATGTCAATGCAAATGAGAATAATGAGGTCAAAAGGAACTACCCAGGGTTTTATGGCAGAGTGGCCCAACGGGAGCCTCTCCTATTAAAGCTCACATAGAGTTTACCAAAAAACGCATGAAAGAGTCCCAGACTACGCAAAATAAAATTCTCTGGTGTGATGAGACAAAGACTGAACTTTTTGGTCTTAATTATAAGCGATATGTGTGGAGAAAACCAGGCACTGCTCGTCACCTGCCCTATACAACAGTGAAACATGGTGGTGGCAGCATCATGCTATGGGGGTGTTTTTCGGCTGCAGGGACGACTGGTTGTAATTGAAGGAAGGATGAATGTGGCCAAGTACAGACATATCCTGAAAGAAAACCTCTTACAGAGTGCTCAGGACCTCAGACTGGTCCGAAGGTTCACCTTCCAACAAGGCAATGACCATAAGCACACAGCTAAAATAACAAAGGAGTGGCTTCAGAACAACTCTGTGACCAATCTTGACTGGCCCAGCCAGAGCCCTGACCTAAATCCAATTGAGCATCTCTGGAGAGACCATCCAACCTGGAGGTTCACCATCCAACCTGACAAAACTGGAGATAATCTACAAGGAAGAGTAGCAGGGAATCCTCAAATCAAAGTGTGAAAAATTTGTTGCATCATTCTTAAGAAGATTAATTACTATACTAGCTCAAAAGGGAGCTTCTACTAAATACTTACCAAAGGGTCTGAATACTTATGACCATGTGATATTTCCGTTTTTCTTTTTTAATAAATTTGCAGAAATGTGTCAAGATGGGATGCCGAGTGTACATTAATGAGAAATAAAATGAACTGTTTTATATTAGCAAATGGCTGCAATGAAAGAGTGATAAATTTAAAGTGGTCTGAATACTTTCCTGTACTGTACTGTGTGTGCGTGTTAGATCGG
>JAUZST010092603.1:0-19300 GCA_034779995.1 Parotocinclus haroldoi
TCTCTCTCTCTCTCTCTCTCTCTCTCTCTCTCTCTCTCTCTCTCTCTCTCTCTCTCTCTCTGTCTCTCTCTCTGTCTGTCTCTGTCTCTCTCTGTCTCTGTCTCTCTCTCTCTGTTTCTGTCTCTCTCTCTCTGTCTCTCTCTGTCTCTCTCTCTGTCTCAGACTCCATGCACATCGAGGACGTCGAAGCCGTGCAGAAGCTCCAGGACTGTGTGCACGAGGCGCTGCAGGACTACGAGCAGTGTCGCCACGGCGACGACCCCCGGAGGGCAGGCAAACTGATCATGACCCTTCCCCTGCTGCGGCAGACCTCAGCCAAGGCCGTGCAGCACTTCTGCAGCATCAAGCAGGGCGGCCGGGTACCCATGCACAAACTCTTTGTAGAACTGCTAGAGGCCAGCGTCCAGCCCTCGCCCTGACTGGAGCCGGGCTGTTGAGTGAGACTCCTGGCCTTTGAGTTGTTGGATGGAGCCCTGTATGAGCACTATTTAACACATCAATACACGGCAGGGAGGAAAGAGCTCTTAAAGAGGACGCTGACGCAGCGATTGTACATAGAAAGGAGACGATTCAATGAAGAAACGGCGCGAAGACTGGAACCTGGTGGCACGGCTTGTTTGTTTAAATTAAACCGCTTCTGTTTTCTTGGTGCTCTGAGATGAAGATGCAAAAAGGTTTAAGGACACGAAGGTACCGCCGGGCTCGGCAAAATAAACGGAGCTAGTCTGGTAACATGAAATGAAAAACTGTACCTTTTCACAAACAGTAAACGGTCTGATTTCAAATAAATGCGCTGTTTATGGGAAGCTTTTTTTTTCGTCAGGGAAGGGAAGGTGTCGCGTGAAAATTTGGGTTTTTTTTTTTTTTGCTATAAAACAAAGCTGGGGAGGGAAAATGTTTTTTTTCTTGCAAGAAAAAAAAATGGGGACTGTATGGAAAAGGCTTGAAACAAAACACGCACAGCGTTTCTTACAGTTCCTGTGACGTTTCACTGTAGGTCCTGAGACCTTTCGTGCTTTTTCGTCAATAAGCATCCGTTCCTGCCTTTCAGACCTGCAGCACTTCCCAAAAAAACAGTAGGGAGCGTAAAGCGCGCACGCTTTTTAACACTTTTTAATGTCGCCCTTTTGTTCCAGAGGAGGTTTCAGGTTCCGTTCTTAATGTAAACATTCATTTCTCATGTTTCGGTTTTAAATTCTCCACCCGTTCTCTACTGGGGACAGGTCGGGACTGCAGGAGGGCCAGTCCAGACCCATTTTGTTTTGTTGAAAAATGCAGGGACGTCTCCGGAAAAGATGCCGTTTTGAAGCCAGTTTATGTCGCTCATTTTTCTGCATTAATGCTGAATAGAGAGAGCAAATTTTGGCCCTGATCCTCAAAACAGTCTGGATGCTCCTTTTTTTTCCATCTTTGGTCCAGAGCACACAGCGTCCGTTTAAAAAATTAAATTGTAAATAAAATGCAATACAAATGTACAAAAGCAGAATAAATACACTGCACACAAAACTTTTATTTTGAAATATCCCCTGATTTTGTGAGCGGAGTAAAAATAAATAAATAAACAATATCATATAGGCAGTAAGAATTGGTGAAATGAACCGAAATAAAAAATATATTCAAATGACATAAATAATAAAAAAAAAAATCAAAAATAAAAAAAATAAAACATTATCTAATAAAATAAAATGAGGTAAATAAATGCACAATAAAATATATGGGAGAGAAAAAAAAATATTAAGAACCAATTTTTAAAGGGAAAAAGTCAACATGAACACGAAAATGAAAATCTGACATACGGTTCCTCCCAAGGTTTCGTCCTTGTAACGTTTAGGGACTTTTTCCTTGCCACTGTCGCCCTAGGCTTGCTCAGTTTGGGATTGACGTTAGACGACAATGCTCCGTTGCTATAGAAATAAACCTGACGTGACTCGACAAAAAAAACAGTTCCAGACTTTCTGAAGATGCCCAGGGCCAGACTGGACGACGCGAAACACTGGGATTGTGCAAAAGTTTGTGCGCCATGTGATTCCCTAGTGGTTTTTGTCCGAGTGTGAATTCTATGGCGTCCATTTGTTCATTAAGCACAGCTCTGGTCATTTGAGGCAGAACATTGAGAGTAATTGCCAAACGAAACAAACCAAAGCTTGTTTTCTGGGACCATAACAACTAACAACGAATAAATGATTTGCACTAATATAAATGAACGGGGCGGCACGGGTTAGGCGTCTCGCCTCGTGGCTCTAAAGATGTTTGGTTACGCTCCTGTCCTTATCTGTGTGGAGTTTTGCATGTTCTCCCCGGTTCTGTGTGGGAACCGTACCCTCCAGGTACTCGTTTCCTCCCACCATACATGCGTTAGGTCAGGTGGCGTCTCTAAAGTGTCCCAGTGTGAGTGAATGAGTGCGGAATAAACGCAGTAATACCAGCAACAGTCCAGATGTGAAGGAGTTTTATTTATAGAGCACTCTTACAACAGCTTGCTTTGACCAAAGCGCTGTACATCAAATAAAAAAGTGAAGTAGGACGGGTAAAAGGAAGAAATAAAACACAAATTAGCTAAGAAGATGAGTTACAGCATCTAAAACAGACACGTCATAGTCAAAAGTTTGGAAGAAGCTGCCTGCTTTTTGTCTGAACGTCTTTAGCTCCCGATTCCAAAAAAAAAACAATTCAGCCAAAAGACTTACTGGTTGTAAGTATAAACATTCGCTGGCCATCACTGGTGGATCATGAGGTTCAGACCCAGTGCTATGTAACCATATCCTTACTCCACTTTTCTTTCTTTTAAAAGGAAAGGTCTGTCATGTTTGGACGGCTAAAACTCCATCACAAACACTGTCGTTATTACCGCAATCTTTGAGCCCTCTGTTAGAAAAGCCTTTTTTCTGAAGGGGATGTGTCTGAGAGTATGTGTGTGTGTGTGTGTGTGTATTCACATTATCCCTGATCCCGAAACCTAATCAGGCATTTATTTACAGAAGTAAGCTCATTGTCACGCTTAGAAACCATGTCATGTTCATCATGGAATACAATTTCTGGATTACAAGCCGCTGATTGTTTTCATTGTCAATAATGACAAGAAGGGGATGAAAATATTAACAAGCTTAAGGAGGAACGGTCACACCGAAAAAAACAGCCACGACAGTCCGAATGACCGGCGTCGAAAGGACAACGAGCCAGGCTAGGTTTAGAAATGTAGAAATGTAGGCCTGGGAAAAGAGGTCGCTGACCGAAATGGACGTTACCGTAGTTACAGGGTCGTTTAAGCGAGACGTAAATGAGACGGAGATATCGTTAAAACAAAGCACAAACTCCCTCCAGGAAGTACACAACACACACACACACACACACACACACACACACAGACAGCGTAGAACCAAAAATATAAACGTATATGACGGATATAAACATAACTACCAGATCTCACTGGCTGCACACAACCAAGAGGAAATGGGTCCAAACATTCCTACATCCGCAAAGTGTAAAGAAAGAAAGAAACATAAATTTAACAATCATTTGAAAAAAAAAACCTTAAACATAAATTAAAAACTTTAATCAATAAGTCCTATCAAACTATAAGATAAAAATATTTATAGCAGTAAAATGCGCATGCTCTTTAAATTAGGCCGGCCGGTTTATTCCCTATCATTCGTTATAATCATCATTTTAATCGGACGTTGATTGGACGGTCCTTAAACGACACATTGAACTGAATTCGACAAACTTTTATTACACTTTATTAACCAACAACACAAGCTCTTTAAAGCTGCAAAACTGAAGGAGTTCCTTCAGGCCAGCGATGTTTCTCGGAAATGGTTTTGGAGAAACCGTGCCATTCCCGACCTGTGTGGAGTTTGCATGTTCTCTCTGAATCTGTGCGGCTTTACTCCTTACTCGCATTAAATGAATTGGTGTCTCTAAATTGTGCCGCTGTGAGCAACTTGATGTGTCCATAAATGCTGGTAATTCCCGTCTTGGCCCCTGTGCTGGAAAAGCCGGTGGGTGGCATCGCTGCCTCACAGCAAGAAGGTCCAGGGTTCAATCCCAGGGCGGGGCGGCCTGGGTCCTTTCTGTGTGGAGTCTGCGCGTCCGAAGACATGCGTCTGTGGTTAACTGGTGTCTCTAAAGTGTGTGACTGTGAGATCGTGCCCGACGATGGATTGACGCCCCGTTTAGGGTCGTCCCTGCCCTTGTGCCCAGAGTCGCCGGCCGGCGTGCATGAATGCATTAATTAATTCATGAACGAATGAATTATGAAACGACTGCTGTGTTTGAAGAATCCAAACATCTGAAAGACCAGACCAGCCGCTAGTGTGTGTTTGATTAAGATGAGAGACAGGACTACAGGACTTTATTTTTTATCAAGACGTCGTATTTAATGATGAGACACGCAGCTGCGGCTCGACGCTTCCAAATGCTCAGGCGTGATCAATAGGTCTTATTTACCACTCTGTCAAACAGCGCGCGGACACTCCCGTGTGTTCAGATCATTTCACAGTCTGCTGGTGTGCAGATCCAGATTGGGGCATTCAGCAGGAACCGGAGTTCGGTCGCTGAACGCTGAAACCGCCGGAGTAATTAATCGAGTTGGTTCGAGATTTGCTTAGCAGGTCTAAAGTGCACGCGCGAGCTGGACACCGAGTAAAGAAAGCGGAGTGTGTCATGCAGACGCTCTTTTATTTATTCCATTATCATCAAGAAGGGTTTCCTAGATTGCAAGTAATTCCAGACGCACGTGGCTTAGGGTCACGTGAAAACCGACTGATCCTGATGCGCTTTGAAACCGCAATAACCATAGTTTCAACAATATTCAATATTTCTTGCAATATTTACAATATTTATGCTCCGCAGCGCTGCCAGTGGTCAAAAAGCACATTGCTACATTTTACCACCTGTACATTTCAGCCCCTTTGATCAAATCTTTTTATTGAAGCACACGTCAGGCACGATACGTAGCCTAAAGCGTGACTTAGGCACCTTAAATTGATGGTAAAAAAAAAAAGTTATGGCTGTGTTAAAAAGTTCAGCATCAAAGCACAAAAAATACCTCTTTATTCAAATTGCAAACTTCCTCCTTACAGCCATTTACAACCTTTATTCTTTATTCCGCGCAGTTTCCCACGTCGTCCCACCGTAAAACCTCGTCTTGTGATTTTTGGATCCATTCCGTTCAAACGTCCAGAAGTTTCAAAATTGTGCATGGAAAACCCGGTGCTTTATCGCGCAGCATCGCGATGCAAAAATGCCACAAGGCACGCTGCGAGAATATGACGTTCTCTTTATCTCAGGCAACTGCGTTTTCTGAACACCAGGGGGCGCAAGAATACATCACAAACGTCATAAATCGTTTTTTTTTTTTTTAATCCAGTGGAAACTGGTGTTCCCATTGCATGCACTGGCATTAAGTAGCAATTCTCATGACTTTGCTCTGCGCCGCGGACGTTCTGTGGCACTTTGAGAGATGGCAGATGATGATGCAATGTGAACGGAAACCAGAGTAGGCAGAGGAAACACACACATAGACGTGGGGAGAACATGCAAACTTCACACAGGCAGCACATGGGACTTGAACCCGGGTTCCAGGTAAATGAGAACCTGAAATGCAACTGGTTAGTGCTGTCACCTCCCATATCCAGAGGATCGAGTCCCAGTCTGGATTGTGTGAAGTTTGCATGTTCTCTCCTCTCACATGTGCTAGGTTAATTCCTCTAAAGTGTCTCGGAGTGATGGATTGATGCCAGGCACAGGGTTGGTCCCTGTCTTGACCCTTCCTTGATTGATCGCCTGATATTTTGCAAGACAACAGTGATTATTTTTAATCCGTACAAATTTTCCTCAACCCCCACCCTCTTTTCTGCCTCAACGACAAATGCCTTCGAGTTAAGCAAGTTAGTGCTCAAGGCACATCCTAGCACGCTCTGATAAATAGCACGGCCCTTTTAAAAAAAAAGCAGATTTCATCAGTTCTTTAATAAGCCGAGATGAAACAGGACTACTGATTAATCCATTAAAAACCTTTATCACTCCTGTCACAGTCAATCACATCAGTTTCCACTCACTGTTCAGAAGACGCCATCGGTTCTAAGCATCTCATGTTTACTCCGAAAAGATCAGCATCTCCACAAAACGCTCGCTCAGCTGGAATATGAGTTCCTTTGTAACAGCATAAAGCTTGAGATGAGGTCACGACGGCCGTATTACGGAAAATAATGACTGCACACGGATTCAGCAGTTTTCCTTCATGGCTTTCAGGTGGCAAAAACGTTCCGCTTTACGCTTCTTCACAAGTCCCTGTGATCTCCTAGGCGAAGCTGGGACTGTGGTGGTCAACTGGTTAAGGTACTGGACTATCACCCAAAAGGTCCAGGGTTCAAATCCCACCTCTGCCACAGTGGGGTCCCTGAGCAGGGCCCTTAACCCTTAATTTCGTGGATTGTAAGGCTGTAGTAATTAAGGGATAAGGGTGTCTGCATTTAAAGTTCTAAACTATTTACGAGTGTTGAGATGCTTTCCGAAGTTTAAGTTTCTGATGTGGAACCGAATAACTTATCGTGGCCCTAGTGCAAGTAAAACAAGGGAAAAGGCCCGTGTCCCTGCTTTTAAGTGAGATATGGACGTTAGATCACTCCTGGATCACTTAAAACAGGAAAAGGTGGAGTTCATATCGTCTGGATTTTTGTACCAGTTAAAAAAACCCACACTGCCTTTTTGGGAAGAAATGCTGAATATTGTTTTGTCAAGGACGCAGAAAGAAGAAACCGAGCAAAACTCCTGCTCAGTCAAAGAACATTATGAGCATCCCTTCTCCTAAAGATGAGAACTGTTCATTCCAAGTTAACAAACAGTGTGCTTCAGTGTTCTTTAAGTCATATTAACAGAAAAAGGATTTACGATTATTGCCACACTAAGTAACAGTTCACACCGAGCCTCCATTTTCTCTTTTGATCAATACGATGCCGATACGGAGTAATTATGGACGAGCTACCCGGCTCATGAATGAACATTTGCCACGATATACTGCCATCTAATGGTATTGTTGAGATGTTGCAGTGATACTGGCGCCTTGTGTATCAACCTGTTCAATAGATTCTGCCCTCCAGCGGTCATTTACTTTATGACTCTGATACTTATGAATGACACCTCATGAATGAACTTTTTTTCTCCTAATATGCTGTCCCCTAGTGTGATTTGTTAAGTGAATTGCTAAATGGTTTGATAAAATGTGTCTGAATATGCCAACCTCCTCCATGCAGAGCGTGTGTAACTTTAGAAACACCGCAAAACATTTCATTTGTCCTTACACTGATGTAGTGCTGTACTGTGTGTAGTACTTACAGTTGGGGCATTTTCTGTAAAACTATTTTTACCTACTACATTCCTCACAAGTAATTCTGGCTGCTCTAGACTTGGCTTTTACTAACACTCATGTGATGATTGCCTTGAATATTCCTTGCATGTCTTGCAAAACCCTTTCGCTGCTTATTCCCGTTATTTAAACCGCTCACAAAAATTAGGGGGTATCCAATGATGGGACATTTCATTTTGAAGTATCCCCTAATGTTTACCCCTAAGCAGAATATATGTTTATATTTCTTACCCCATTGAATCTGTGTGAAGGTCTATGCGGTTGTGTTGGAACAGATCATTGTTAAAAGCTCCACTCTAATAACAGCACTAATGATTTTAAAAGCACCTCTTTGATTTCTCAATAACATCCATGCTACTTGGATTTGTTTCTCCTCCTGCTCCTCCCATTTCTCTCGAAACAAAACTGAAGGAGCTGTTTCAGAGAAAACAAAACTGATGTCCGAATAATGCTCGGATTCTCCCAATCTCCACAATGGGGGAAACTGCTCCACTAAAAAAGCCAAAGTTGGAAGTGGAAATGGAAGACTCAACACACTTTCAGGAGATGATCTGCTCCCAACATGACAAGCTGCTCGAGATCTACTGCCATACCGACAAGCGTGGGATCTGTTATCTATGCAAGCTGCATGAACACGAGTTTCATATCACGTCTCCGGCTGTGACCGAACGGACAGACAGACAGGTGAGAAGGAGAACTAAAAATTGAACCTCATTCTGCTTGTCTTCTAAAAGCCACTCAGAATTCCTGTCATTCACTTGGCGGATGTTTTTTTTTTTATTTCACGGGAAAAAAAATACACCGTGAAATTTCATAGCGAAACTGTAAAGTGCTTGACAGTTTTAATCTGAACTTCTCACGCTTTGACCATAAAGTTCACCGTTTTGCTATGAACCTTTGATGGCAATTTGTCAAATTCCACAGTACATTTTTCCCCCCTGGGTCATTAAACGCAGTTTATGACTGACACAGTGGAACCAAGGTCCTTGGAACCAGGTTCAGGTGCACCTTGCTGATCGTCCAGTACCCGAAACACAGAGCCGCTGCACTGGATGTAAATTTTAATGAAACGAAACTGAAAGCTTTGTGCATGATGCACACAATGAGTGCAAACGATGCAGATCTTTTTTCTTTAGGTACCTCACCATTTTCAGGCCACAATATGAGTCTATAGGTCCTTCTCTGTGAAATAGCACATTATGTGATATGGAGGTTGTGTGGACGCAAGCCTAGCGGTTAAGGTACTGGACTCTAACCAGAAGGTCCAGGGTTCAAATCCCACCTCTGCCAAGTTGCCACGGTCCTTGAGCAAGACCCTTAACCCACTATTGCTTGCATTGTAAGACAATATGAGTTGTAAGTCGCTCTGGATAAGAACATCTGCTAAATATTTGGAAATGTAATGTAAATGTATGTGCTTAAAACAGTGGAGATTTAATTATGAATTTTGTGAACACAAATGTCATACAGTGTAGAGTATTGGGTATTGATTACAGTGTATACATGTAACTATAGAGCCACTGGTGCTGATTTCGCTGATTCATTGGTGCTCAGAGCAGATATGAAAGTCCAAACACTTATGTACCTGCTGAACGCTCTACTCTTTGCCCTCAGACTGAGCTATGGGAGGAGCAGAGGAAACTCCAGAATAGAATCCAGGAGAATCAGATCAAGGTGCAAGAGCTTAAAAGGGCTGTGACTAATATTAAGGTGAGCAGCTTATTAATGATAGTAGAATAGGAAATGATGTTGTTTTAAAATGGTCCACCGCTTGTTTGGTTAATCTCCTGGCAGCACAGTGCACAGGCAGCGGTGGAGGACAGTGAGGGGATCTTTGCTGAGATGATCGGGTCCTTGGAGAAAAAACGCTCAGATGTGACCAAACTGATCAGAGATCAGGAGAAGGCTGAAGTGGATCCAGCTGAAGAAGCAATTAGGCGACTGGAAGAGGAGACTGAGCGTTTTAACGGGAGAGTGAGCGAGCTGGAGCAGCTCTCACAGATACAGGATCACTTCCATTTCCTCGAGGTAATCACGGTCTGGTCTATAGAGGGAGCTGTTCCTCACGTGCGCTCCAAAATGCTTCAGAGCGGTCCGCCACGATACACGTCAACCTACATGTGCACTTTATCGTCTCTGTAGAGATTCCAGGCTTATCAGTTTGCGGAAGCATCCACAAGCACTGTCATTCGGGACTTTTTATTTGATGGTCTGAGGAAATATCTCCGTCATCTGAAAACCCGATTCCAGAAATTATGTCAGGAGGAATTCCAAAAAATGCCTTCACCTGGTAAGAGATGCAGTCATGCAGGGGGACACTGGTGGAGTTTTTCAGTTTCCCCGCCCAATACTTACCAAGGAAGTTTGTTGGCTCATGCTTTTCAGTAATAAAATGCATTTTACGTCTGAAACCAGACCAGTAAACCGTCCGTCTTCAGAACCAGATGCTGACTTGACGTGTGTTCTTAACCTGTTGTTGTTTGTGTCTTCCCAGTTTCAGTTCAGATTATTTCACCCCAAGTGCCAGAGAGCCGATGTGATTTTCTGAAATGTACGTCCATCACATACACAGATATCACAAAAACAGGAAACGAATTAAAACAGATAAACACAGTGGGCGTTTAGCACACCATAGAACACGCTGACCTGACATGAAATCCCTTTTTTTACCTTATTTTATTTCAGTCGCCGTATGACTAAAATGGACTAAAACGGACAATTTATACACGATAAAACAACACGAATCGAAATTACATCATGGTTTCTGTTTTAGATGGATGCAAATGTCATTGCTGATGGGATTTCTGCTGTTCTGGCTGCCAATAAAAAGAAAGTTGCGATCGTAAGGCTGGATTTGGCTCGCCTGCAGTCTGAATGCGCTTAGCAAATGTGTTTATGCATGGGAATAAATACACCGCTCGCAAAAAAAAAATCGTGAGCAGTTTAGTTTGGTCTCCCATTTATTTTCAGTCATCATGGCATTACTTTTTCACAGCCTCCCTTGCTTTATTCAAGCTGTCATTTGTCTCAAGTAACTCTTTTTTTTTAAATCTGCCCATCTTAGATTTCCATCACCTGACTCTGGATCCCAGCACAGCTCATCCTAATCTCGTCCTGTCTCAGAATAACCGAGCAGTGACTGGTAGTTCTATAGATCAGCTCTACCCCGATCATGAAGAGCGATTCAGCGACTGGTTCCAGGTGTTTTGTAAAGAGCGTGTGTGTGGACGTTGTTACTGGGAGGTGGACTGGAGTGGAACCGTGTTCATCTCCGTCTCATATAAAGGGATCAGGAGGAAAGGGCAGGGTAGTGAGTGCGTGTTTGGATTTAACGATCAGTCCTGGAGTCTGGAACGTTATCCGTACTCTCTCTGTTTCTGGCACAACAGTGTTGGAACCAGACTCCAACTGAGGCCGTCCTCCAAAATAGGGGTGTATGTGGATCACGGTGCAGGAGTTCTGGCCTTCTACAACGTCTCTGACACCATGAGGCTCCTTCACAGTGTCCAGACCACGTTCACTCAGCCCCTACGCGCCGGGTTTCGGGTTTATTTGAAATCATCGGTGACGTTAAGTGATCCAAAATAACGTGTGCGCTGGATTCCAATTTATGGCCAGGTTTCTGAATCTGAAGATCATTCTCTTCAGATAGACTGTATTTACACTGCCGTTTTGCAAAGTTAAATCAGAGTTATGATGTCCTGCATTTCAAGTTAACATTAGCAGTCTTTAATGCATGTTAGTAATTTCCGAAATTATACCGAAAATTTTAATCAGCGGCATCAAGCTGCAGCCTTGGACTCACAGTTGTGTGACTTCTGTACTGTTGACTTTTTATATATTAAGAAGAATTCTGGATACTGTGTCTGTGTTACTGTGTTTTTTTTTAAAAGTAAAACATCACTGGTTCTGTTCTGTTGTTCTGTAAAAACGTAGATCATATAATAAGTGAGTGATCAGTGTCAATGTTTAAGAAAGCATGTCATGTCGTTCGTGTTGTGTCCACTGTTTCAGATGGGTTTTTTTTTAATGTAAATTAAGCTGTCTCTGAGCCTTATTTCCCCCCAAAACTGTACAAAATCATCCCAGGCATAAAACCAGGACTGGGACAGGAGAGAAATGACACCGGTTCCCGGAGCTGTATTCCATATCTCTCCTTCTCTCTCCACCCACGTCTTTCTGTCATTATTTTAGGAATAAAAGTCAAATTATCTCAGTCAAAGTATCTCAGCATTTCAGTAGATCAGGATCTAGTACCGTCTGTGTGGATCTGTTAAAGGATCCAGTATCTACTCCATGTGGTCACAGTTTCTGTATGGAGTGCATTAATAGATTTTGGGATAAGGAAGATCGGGGTGGTGTTTATAGCTGCCCTCAGTGTGGAGAAACGGTCGCTCCAAGGCCTGTTCTACGCAGAAACAGCATGCTGGCTGACCGAAGCTGTTTCTGCTGATCACACTCCCGCTGGACCTGGAGATGTGGAGTGTGATTTCTGCACCGTTATGCCAAGCATTAACATGTGCTTTGCGACCATCTGGAACAAGACATTGACTGTACCGTAGCACATCTTCTCCACCTATGAGTCCCACTGCACTGTGTTTGCGGATTTATTTATTTAGTCATCCTTGTGCAGTGCCACCTGCAGGAGCTTGACGTTACTACGTCCTTAAAAAAGCACAGTGACTCAGATTCTGTGTGGTGAGCTTACTGTGATCACGAAGATACCAAAATGCCAAAAGAACCAAAATGCAGAGATGAAAGAGGCATTACAATAGGTATTGTTTCAAGTGGAGACTCTTCAGACGTCTGCACCAAGAGGAGAGACACTGGGTATTTTGGAAGGCTGCTGGTCTTGAGGGCTCAGATCTCGGAGATAGACACACTAGATTCCCTGAAGTTGAAGTTGGTCCACAGGCGTGTCGTTCTGAATTACAGAATGTAAATAGCAGGGAGCGGAAGCTCCGAAAACGGATCCTGCCTGCAAGAAGAAGTTATTTGAATGACTTCAATAAATGGGTTACAGACAAAGACTAAACTTAGGTAAAGTGTGAAGCAGTTATGGTGGTATTTTTAATGCTCTAGAGCCAAGCGAGTGTGGAAATGATGGCCTAAATGAGGATCTGAGACGTTTCTGGGTTTCGAACGTGATCATCATTTAAATGTCAAGCTTAGATGTGGTTTCACTACTTCTGTGATAACAGAAGTGAAAACATCTTCGCTATGTGGTAGGATCGAGTATGTCGGTATGAGGAAAAAACAGGAAAGGGAGTGTTCACTCAAAACAACATTTTTGCAGAGTTGATCATCTGGTAATCCACAAAACCAAATGCAGCCAACAGATCCTGTAAAAGAAGGATTAAAGACGTTAAGTCTTAGTGTTTTGGAAGCTCTGACCAGAACGCCTGGTACCAAAAGCATTGTTCTTTTGAGGAAAGGCATAGGACTGTTTATGGACTGTTTCCAGGGTTATGGAGGGGAATGGAGGTGAAAGAGAGGCTGTACTTTGGCTCTGGAGGTTTCTGATCTGCAGCGTAAAAAGCAGAAATGCCCCACAGCAGCAGGTCGAGACCTAACAGCACATCCAGCAAGCGTCTCTTCGTCCTGGCTTCTTTGCTGCCAGCAGGTCAGGATACAACATGCTTTGTTTTCACACGTTGCTACGATCTGCGCCAGGACAACAGAGGTTACTGGTGCATTATTAGTTTATGTTCATTATTAAGCAGGCAAAACTTGCCCTTGGACTTGCAATCTAATTCTCGATGTAATTTACTGAACTGTGGTCATGTTAATTAAAAGCTCGCATAATTAAGTGAGCACAATTGCTTAAATACAGCAAGTCGTATTCCCCCTTAACACTCTTGTTCACTTCCTTGTTGGGTCTTTTCGTACGTTGGTTCCTTGTTGGTTGGTTCCTGTCCTCGCTCCTGTCCTGGGGTCCTGTGCTTCGTGTTCACAGGTACGGTTTGTGTTCTTGCTTTTGTTTTATATACTGTTGTCTCCCTTTGATCTAGTAACGATCTAGTTATGTTTTGTCTGCTCCTTTTCATGTTCATTTTTTTGCATTTCATGCATACTTCCTGTCTCATTGTTAGCCTAGCCACATTGTCTCTGTCTTCCTCTGGTACCACATCTCTTCTGCATCGTCGTTTGACTAAACTTCACTACATGAAATGGATCAAATAATAAACCAGTGCACACGATTTTAACCCTCGGACATGATGGGTTCATTTGCAGTTAAGGTCTTACTCAAAAACAAACAAACAAACAAACCAAAATATACAAACAAAATGATCCTCTTTTTCTTTTTCTCCTGCAGCTTGAGCGGCCTTTCTTATAGTCTGTTTTTCCAGCTTCCATAAAGCATCGTTCAGTTCAAGGCCTGTCCTAAAGAGAAACATCATGCTGCGTGAAGTGGAACTCGAGACCGAACACCAAACCGCTCCTGCTGATCACTCTCGCACTTTTCCCGGACATGTGGAGTGTGACGTGTGCACTGGGAGTAAAGGCAGAGCCGTCAAGTCATGTTTGGTTTGTCTGGTCTCTTACTGTGTAGCTCATATCCAACCCCACTATCAGTCCCCTGCCTTTAAGAGACACAAGTTAATTGAAGCCACCTGCAAGCTTCAAGAAAACATTTGCCCTCGACACGAGAAGCTTTTTGAGATCTTCTGTCGTACAGACCAAACGTTTATTTGCTCTTTGTGCTTGTTAGAAGAACACAAAAGCCACGACACCGTCACAGTCGAGGCAGAAAGGACAGAAAAACAGGTGAGATCACCTTTTCCGTTTGTCGTTACGTCCTCTTAATCAGTACAGAGGACGCCGCGTGCGATTAAGTTACGTTTATTTACAGACTGCGTGAAGCAGAAGATGCAAAAGGAAACGCACCAGGGTCACACGTGGACATTTGACACCCACGAGCATCTTTTAAGCGCAGCATTCACACAAGACCCGAAAGATTAATAGCAAAGTTAAAGAAAAATATACACAAAATGAACACATTTTTTCGTTTATTTCGTTTGTTCGAAAAACATATTCTTTTCCAACTTAACTTCCAGTTCTGCTAAATGTATTTTCCACTCAGAACGAGCTAAGTAAGGAGCAAAGAACATGCCGGCAAATAATCAAAGAGAAGGGAAAAGAGTTGACGGAGCTAAAACAGGCCATGGACAGTATAAAGGTGAGTACTGAGGAAGCTTTTCAGCACGTGTCTCCTCAATTCAATTCAATTTTATTTATTTATATAGCGCTTTTTACAGCGTAGCATCGTCTCAAAGCAGCTTTACAGTAATACAATTATCCAAAAGGCCAATCCCAAGCTGAGCAAGCCCAGGGCGACAGCGGAAAGGAAAAACTCCCCAAAATGGTAGGAAGAAACCTTGGGAGGAACCAAGACTCAACAGGGGACCCGTCCCGTCCTCAATGGGCGGCCTAGATGTTAATTTAATAAATACTAACTGTATATTAAATCATAGGAAAATTAGTTTAAAATAAATAAAAATTATTAATAATTTTTAAATTAGTAGTAGAAAAAAACAAATAATAATTCAAATTAATTCAGCTGATTTGCTCTGGCAGTGAAGCTGCAATTTAGGATGTAAAGACATGCTGCGTTTGATGATCGTTTGCATGACATTATCCTGGATGTCCTGGATATCATTTTGTCGGCACACGGCTAGGGGGCGCTGCAGACTGACGCGCTAGTTTGTGTCTCTTACCAGAGCTGTGCGCAGTCAGCGGTGGAGGAAAATGAGAAGCTGTTCGATAAAGCAATCGGAAGCATGGGGGAAAAGCGCAGGGCGGTGAGAGAGCAGATCAGAACTCAGGAGACGGTGGAACTGAGTCGAGCTGAAGAACTCAAAGAAGAGCTGGAGGAGAAGATTGCTGATCTTAAGAGGAGAACAATCGAGCTGGATAAACTTTCACACACACAGGATCACATCCATTTCCTCCAGGTCAGAATCAGCTGAAGTGGTTACAGGCTGTCCTGGTACTCTGCTTTTCAGAGGAAACCTGGCGTTACATGATGGGCACTATGGGCACTATGGGCACTACACTCGATAGATAAACTGTAATGGCTTAGTGGTTTAGGCTTTGGAGCACTGTATTTTTTCCAGCTCTTTGTGTCACTCTACCAAAAAAAACATCTGACAAATTCTGTAAGTAAAGAAGTGGAAATCCTTCTTCAAAGCCAAAATGTAATTTTCTCCAGCACTTCATGCACTTTTTTTGTTATAACACCCTCTGATAGAACAGACACTAAACCTCCAGAGTTGTTAAGTACGAAAAGGTTAGAATCGTATTCCCAAAAGCCCAAACGAAAGAACATTCCTTGCTTGTTACGTCTATCTCCTTTTTCACAGCACTCTTTTTATTTTCTGTAGAGTTTCCAGTCTCTTAGTGTCTCGTCTGGATGTGACTACCTGCCTGGCTTTACAATTAAACCGATGATCCCATTTGACGAAATGAAAAAATCTCTTTTACATCTCAGAAAGAGGCTTGAGGATTTCTGCCAGAAGGAATTAGGGAAAGTCCCTCCACGTGGTAAGAGGAGCTTCTTTGTTTTTATCTGTCGCATCAACACGTTGCACCATGCACCACGTTTCTGCACCAGTCTAGTGTGCAATTATTAGAATTCATGCAATATGATTCGTTTTTTCCGATCCCAGGTTACACACTGATGGTACTTTCTGTACCTTCGAGTCTGTATGGACCTATGCAATGTGACATATGGATCCTAAAACGTTTGGTGCTTCTGATTGGCCCCTTTCCTATGAAATTCCAACAGGTGCAAATCCCCAAGGTTACACCTTCACGTTCACTTTTGTCTGCTCTTGACCGTTAATAGGGTTGTGGGAGAGCGGGTGGCATGGGGCAAATTCCAGGAGCACCCATCCATCGTAGATCTCACACACACACACACACACACACACACACACACACAAATTTTAGCATAATCTTTCAACCTAAATCATGTTTTTGGACCATGGGAGGAAACCGGAGTACTCTGAGTAAACCCACACAGACACGGAGAGGAAGCGCGAGTACACACAAAGGACCCAGGACCTACTCGCTGTGGGGTGGCAGTGCTACACCCAAACAACATTCCCCCCCCCCCCCACCCACACCGAGCCACCATGCCACTTAAAATCCCCTAATTAATATTAATCTAATAATAATTTAACTCTCCATCTGGTCGAGGGAGGAAAAAGTGGCACGAGAAGGATTTATTTATTTCTATTTATATAGTAAAATATTAATATTCCTAGAGCTTAATTCCTGCTGGAACTCATTTATCGATAGAACCGATGTCCGATGACTGAAATCTTTATCGAAGTCTCTTTCTCTTCACAGCTGCAGCGGTTGATATGATTATAATTTCCAAACGAAAGAATAACAAACGCACAGAATCACAGCGTAGCAGGTTGGATGCACCAAATGCAGAACCTCAGCAGGCCCAGGGTGAGTGCCAGAACGATTCATAGTTCCATTTTAAGTTAAAAACGGCACGCACCAAAGACTTTGGTTATTACCAAACAAAAAAAACAAAAAAACAAGCAAGCTGAAGCGGTTTATGTTCTGTACGGTGATTGGTTCTCTCTGTTTCTACAGTTTTTCCAATGGTTTCACCGTCAGAGCCGCAAACAAGGAAAGACTTTCTGAAATGTATGTCTACTCCATGTTTTCCCTTTTTCTTAAAAGTCTCTTCGAGATGGTGAAGACATTTAAGATTTGCTTTCCAAAGGCTACAAACGTCGATATATTAGGCGATCCTGAGAACGATACGGAAATGTATACACGTATATACGTCTCTTCCTTTTTCAGGTTTCTGTGAGCTCACTCTGGATCCTGATACCGTTCACTGTACCCTTCAGCTGTCTGAGAACAACAGAGTGGTGACATCCAGTGAAAGTGAGGAAAAATACCCCGAACATCCAGCTAGATTTGAGCACTGGAAGCAGGTGTTGTGTAAAGAGGTTGTGTCTGGACGCTGTTACTGGGAGGTTGAGTGGACGACAGTGGGAGGTGTGCACATAGCAGTCTCCTATAAAGGGATTAAGAGGAAAGAACAGGACATTAAGAGTAGGTTCGGATACAACGATTGGTCATGGAGCCTGGAGTGTTCTTCTTCCACTGCCGCCTTCTGGCATGATGGCGAAAAGACCGCCCTTCAGTCTTCCCTATCCTCCAGAATAGGAGTGTTTATGGATCGCAGTGCAGGAACTCTGTCCTTCTACAGCGTCTCTGATAACATGAGGCTCCTCCACGTTAAAGAAATTCAATTCACTCAGCCCCTATATGCCGGATTCTGGGTCGGTTTCAAATCAGCTGTGAGGTTATGTGATAAACCGTAACGTGTTTACGGGAAACAAATAGTCTAGGAGGTGCATGGCACCGTGGTGGAACGAACGCCCACTTTATGTTTGAATAATCCCACCTCTGCCAACCTGCCACTGGCAAGATCCTTAATCCACACCCGGTTGGATTGTAAGAGTGCATAAATTGAAAGGGCATCTGCTAAATGTTGTAAATGTCAAGCGTAAACGCACCTTTCCACTCAGACTGATGCAAATATACTGCTCATAAAAAATCAGACAATATTTAACGATCAAAATGAAATCTTTTTGTGAGCAGTGTACCTAACTTGCAGTATTTGCACATTTAATGTGTATAGATTTTTAAACTGTCTTTCATTGTTAATTCCCTTTATTCCTGCCTGTTGTTTTTATCTACAGTACATCAGTTCGTAACACGGTTTATTTGGATTCAGGTATTGGACTCTAGACTTTCTGTGCCAGCATGAAATAAGAAAGAGCTTTATTTATTTATAAAGTCCCTCTAGATAAGGGACGTGCTGTAAATGTCAGTGTTTCTGTTCTTAGCGTCTCATATTTAGATATTGAGCGTGTTTATAGTCTTGTATGTTCCATGTGAGAAGGCAGTCCTGTCCTGTTTTACCATATAATACCTGCCCAAACAGTTTGGGAACGACTGCCGCCTGAAATTACCTTCCGTCAAACAGAATAAATGATGTTTCAGAGATTCTGCTGGTTATGTTGTGGAATAATTCATGCTAACAAAGTAATAAATTCTTAAATAAGTAAAGGAATCGGGGGGGGGATAAAGTTGACCCTGTTTTTCCTATGCTAGAGACCACGGAGAATTCGATAAATTCTGTACAGAAAGTGTCTAAAATAATGAATGCATGACACCTGCTGCTCAAATGAATTGGTTAAGCATTCTCCAGAGGGATGCTCTTAGAACTAATCCGAGGCCTTTAAAACAGGTCGTCAGAGCCCAGAAAGATGGGATTTGACCATCTCTTTTTCCTGGGACGAGGACTTCCTCATATGTTGATTTGATTCATAAATTTAACCAAATAAATGTTCATTTGTCCTTAGATCTCGGACTCTGTTTCGATTATTATTATTATTGGGTTAAACAGATTCTGTCAGCCTTAGACACCCTCTGTTTGGCCCACAGCACTCTCTAATAAAAATGTTTCCTCACAGTTTTGGTGTGCGTTGACTGTAATTATTGTGAACTATTACCGTAAAATAACACGCATTGTGATTATGAAATATCCCAAATAGTTTTGTTGTAAAAGGAAGTTATATTAATTATACAAATTAAAGGCAGACAGGTCCAGTGAAGGATTTGATGAGAATGAAAGGGTTAATGGAGGCAAATTCAACTCCTCTATGCTCCTCCTCTCTCTGTCACAACTCAATAACAGAGAAGCAGGAAGAAAGAAACGAAACCTACCCTCTCTCTCTCTCTCTCTCTCTCTCTCTTTTTCTCTCTGAAGCCGAGAGTTCGTCTCCCTCTCACTCGGTCTCTGTGTGAGTGTGTAAACATGGCAGAAGCCAGGATTTCGGTAGATCAGGATCAGTTTAGCTGTCCAGTCTGTCTGGATCTGTTAAAGGATCCAGT
>JAUZST010092622.1:0-11883 GCA_034779995.1 Parotocinclus haroldoi
AGAGAGAGAGAGAGAGAGAGAGAGAGAGAGAGAGAGAGAGAGAGAGAGAGAGAGAGAGAGAGAGAGAGAGAGCAGGAGAAATGCAAGTGTTCTCCCCATGGCCCACTTCTTCAGAACATCTCAAGCTCAAGAAGGGAAAAGGAAGCTATTTCTCTAAGTTGGCTCTCTGGCTGGAGGAAAGGTTTCCTTGAATGTTGGCTTTGCATGTCATTAGCATGACACACACACACACACACACACACTCACATGCTCAACAAAAGTTCAGCTATGTAGACTGCTCAAAAACATAAGAACGATTTGAACGATCCCTTCATTTTTAGGAGTGTTACAGTAGTCCCGCATACTGTATATCACACATATACATGACTAGTCTTAATGTAACCTTGTGTGTGTGTGTGTGTGTGTGTGTGTGGCTGAAAAAGGCCACCGATGCCGACAGCGACGCCATATTAAACACACGAGCAACCTAAGGAGTCTTTCTTCCTTATAATATTTCCTTCCCACGTTTTTCCTTGCCGCTGTAGCCCTAGGCTTTGTCAGTCAGGGCATGGGTTTAGACAACAAAAGAGACAATGCTCCATCGTACAGAAATAAATAAGGAGAAATAAGGAGCGGCCCTGGGCCATTCTAGGAGCCCATCAGCAAGGCTATTTTATTTAAGATACATCCTGTACTCCGTTTGTAATATTTCCACTGTAGAGGTGATTCGTCACTTTGTTTTGTTCAATAATTACTCGATGCTTAAAATGCACAAAACTCCAATCCAGACTGCGTGTGCAGGGGGAAGCACAGAAAAAGTCGGAAAAGCAGTGCCCTAGGAAAAAGATGAAATGGTCAAAAACAGGAAACAGCGATCTGGTGGAGACTAGGCTCGATAAAAAGAAAATTTGATTTAATCTTTAATCTAATCCGCAAATGGATTTTTATTTAAATGTGCGATTTATGGAGGCAAATCATTTATAAGGGACCAAGCCTGCCAAAACCGAATGTAATAAATAAATAAAAACAAAAATAATACTGCAAACGCATACAAAGTAAACCTGCATTTTAATGAATGCACGGTTTTATATACGAACACATTTTTTTAATGTATATTTATTTATTTAATGATTTATAATCATGTTTCTTTTACTGAGTCATTTACTTACACTTTTATTTATTTATTTATTTATTAATTATGTATTTCGTTGGGCCAGGCTTGGTTCTCCATAATAGCTGCTCGATCTAATCTCCCACACTTGACTATAGAGACAAGTCATCTTACTGAAAGAGCGAATAACCAATCATTACTCTAATCACAAGCACTGATGAGGCAGGTTATCTTTATCACCATGCCACCCCGGCACCACACACACACACACACACACACACACACACACACACACACACACACACACACTGCTATAATGTATGCAGACGTAAAAATAAGCAGCATTAAAAATGATGGCACTGCAGCTTCTGCTTGTGTTTCAGTGATGAATTCCTACCATCAGAATTCATAACTCTTCCAGCAGACAGGACACGCACATCTGGATGTACTGTACCAGCTTGCTCAGGCAGTTTTGTATAAAACGATACATAGATTTTGACAAGTCTATGCAAATTCGAGGGGTAGATACGCAAGAACAAGAAAGGGAAAATACCAGGGTTATTAGAGGGGTTTCATTTCGGTTTTAAGGAGAAAGATTAAATTCACAAGTGAAATCAAACACAAAGTGCACAGTTCTAAAAATCCAGTTCAGGTGCTGCGGTTCCAAACTGAACTTCATGCTGGGCAGCAGCTTTGTGGTGCTGGTGCTGGTTGGATCGCAGCTTTCATAGAGCAAGACCGCCTATTGAAATGCTTTCCAGCTTTACACCATCGGCTTTTTTCTAACTTTTTTTATTTTTTTTGTCTAGAACTCCAGATTCCCATCATCTTCTGAGAAGTGTAGCCAGATGCCCATGATGCAGTCGAACTCTGTGATTTCCCTCGTGTGCTAACCTCTAATTCCTCTCTCGGAGACTCCAGGATGAGATTTAGAAGGAAATTGAATACGCCACACGTCTGTTTGGGTGAAAAGACATTAAGCCAGAGGATGAATTGGGCTGCAAGACGAAATAATGGCCCTCAAACAATTAATTAGAAAGACGCTATGGGTTGAATGTTTGAACGCACTGCCTTATGCATTTTGGACGGTTTTACAATGATTAAATACAGCTTCCTTATACCATTTTATACCATTTGTTTCTCTTCACACTTTGTTCGGCCCCGTAACTCTGTTCCCTAACGGTCAGGACCAACACAGATCAGGTCCTATTTTTGAGTGGTGGATCGTTCTCAGACAATCAGGGACTGCCTTTATCTCATCTCCTCTTTTCTGTACTTGGTACTGCTACATATTTAACACCTCCGACTGAAACATGTAGAGTGAGCCGGATGGATGTTCGCCCTGAGCGATGATTATCTGTGCAGGCAGCAAAGGGATTTCTAACCCCTGCCTGCCAATAATTAGCCTCACTTAATTACAACCTTACTGCAAGTTAAGCTAGTGAGAATCACCCAGGAGATACCATCACACCACACACTCGCATCTCCTGAGACCAGCGTCCACACGTAGGGCCAGAACCGCCACAAGTCAGAGCCTTACAACCACTCCTGTTCCTATGTATATATTGTTGGAGCTGAAGGTATTGGGTCTTTTGGACACCCCAGGCCATAGGTTCTGAATGAGCGGCCCATTTCCGAGTCAAGAACTGCCCGCTTACCTTCTTCACGTCTTCACTCGCTGCTCCCTGAGGCATTAGAATCGTATAAGAAGTCATTATGGGCTTTGGGGAATCTACGAATAACCATCAAATGCCCAGCAGGACACCTAAACGAATGAGTCGTTAATCGGTGACGCCTCATTAAGACCTTCGGACCCTGCTAAAACGAAACCACTGATATCATTCGGTCTCTCCGGTCCCAGGTACCACGTCTTCTTCTGCTTCTCCCACCCCTTTCTCTGCTAATTAGGTCTGACAAATTCCACATCCACATTCGCCCACAACCCTGGTGAGAATAGAGCGCCGCAGGGCAGGAAGCAGCTCTGCAGAACCTGTGGCCATCGACCACTTTGGTGCAAACTTCTGTTCGGAAATCGAATCAACGTGGCGGGGCAGACTACGCTCGCCCATGCCCAGCTACCGTCTAGCTAAGTGTCTCTGCTGCCCTTACAGGAACACGGGCCCTCGTGAAGCGCCGTCGCCAATTGTGTCCGTGGTACAGCCACCCTGACCGCACAAATCCCTTATGCTTTCCTACAAAGCCAACCAGGCATCAGGACCAGCTCCTTCTGATCTTATCACTCTGTACGTGGTAAACTTCGAGGTACAAACCCCTGACGGTCAAACACACACACACACACACACACACACACACACACACACACACACACACACACACACTTGTTTGTGTTGGCCATCTGCTAATTCTTCATCAGGGCTAACAGGACACTGCCTAGAGGATGGTGTCTGAATATTTTCGGTCCAGCACCCACACCTCTCTTTTTACTTTTCCTTAGAAGAACCAACAGAATATCTCCACAAGGTACGTGGAATCACTACGTTATATAAACCTCACACACACACACACACCGCTGTCAGATTATCAGTTAGCAAGTTACAAGCAACTTTATCAAACAAGATGTTGAATTACTAATAAAAGCCCAATAGTGCGTGTTATCTCAACAGCTGCCTCTTTACCCTGCAGCCTCTTAATTAAATCCTTGGCATGAACATTCCTCCCCAATCTCGCAGAGGCACAAAAACACACAACACAAACACACAATTAAGCGTCGTCTTAGCCGGGTTGTAGATTTCGGCACGCGCCTTTCTGTCAGGCTGGGGTTTTGAATGAATGCCTGGCCCCGGTGCCCTCTCTCTTGGCCGTCTCTGTAATTCCCGTGCTTCCATTAAGTGCTGTATTGATAACAGTCATTAGCATATTTATGTGACGGCAGGGCCGTTATTGTTTGCGCCCGTTATTAATCTTCCTTTCGAGCAACTGATCTGACAGCTCAATCTATTCTGCCATCGCGCCGCTCGCCCGAGCGCCCGCCCCGCGTCGTGCTTTTGTCTGGAAGTAAATAGGCGGAGGGTGCGCGTGTGCATGAGGGAGGCCAGGAGCTTGATTGACGTGACCCCCTCCTCAGGTGAGGAGCTTCCTTGCAGCTGGGCCGAGGGCATCGCTGACACCCTGCCAGCCTCTGCCAGTCTTGTACGATTGTTTCTTACTGATTGCACTCCCCGGAGGCTGAAGCGTGCTCACAGGCACGCGCTTATTCTACGTAAACGCTGCCGACATTCGAGCCTGATGTTTCCTTCTGACTGGGAGCACAGCGTGATGGTGGTGGGGCACGCGCCGGTCGGTCGGTCGCTCCCTCTCTAAGGTGTGTGCGTGTGCCGGGTATATCGGGCGGCTTTGATGAGAGTTTTGGGCTCGGGCTACGATTGTGTGGCTGACTAATCTGGGCTCCCAGGAGAGCAGCGCATACGGCGTGTCACTCTCGCTGGCTGATTGACAGCTTGTTGATTAGGGGTCGGACCAGGGCTGGAAACCAGCCAGTATCACCGGGGGCAATCAGCAGCTCCCACAGCTCACGCTCTCGCACACATGTACACTCCAGAGACAACAAGCGCCAACGATCCACGAGCATTATCCGCCGGGATAAAGAGGAGACGGACAAAAACGAACCGCGGATGGAGGGACGGAAAAGTGCAGATCACTCTGACAACACATCCACACATTCATTCGTTCATTTTCCAGGCACCCAGAGCTCCCTGGTTTGATTCCCAGTTCCTCCCAGTGTACACGTGTGCGCCCTAAAAAGGGTTTGCTCCCTTGATTTGGGTTAAAGGAAACGTACGGGACTAACCAACTTAATATTAAAAGCACTGCTTGTTTATTGTTTGCAGCCCTTTTCTCGATATTGAAGTTGCAGACACGTGGACCAAAAACCCTCCACAGTAGGGTAAACATCCTACAAGGGGACTCATTTTCCAAATTTGTCGCTAAAGCTACCCCTGCAGAACCACGGGCTTTATCAGTGTAGCTGCACCAGGAACACGAGGACACTTCATTTTCCCCGATCAGTCCAACCGGGTGTATTTGTCACTGCAGATTAAACCTTTTCAGCAGCATATTTTAGAACGCCTCTTTATCTGCGATCATAAATATCTGTCTTTATTGAGGCTCTGGTCATAACCCCGCAGTGATATATTAGCGATTGCTTTACAAGCGCCCTGGCGAGATCGTTCCACGCTACCCATGTAAATCAAAACTCACTCCTCGCAGTGCGTCAGTTACCCCCGGCCGGAATTACGCTAATGTAGCAGAATATTTTTATGGAAGCAGTAAAATCTGAAACCCCTTAATTTATTGTCATTTATCGCGTATGAAAACAATAAAAAGCAAGCCATGAATACCAATGGTCGGAGGCTCAGCTGTTACACGTACGCAGAGAACCACCGCAGCGACCACGGGTTTTATCTGCTCGCACCGAGTGTTTGGACTTCACTGATGAATTAAGTAATACAGAGTGCCCTCTCACACGAGTCACTGATAAAAACGGGAGAATGCGATAGGAAAAACACGGGTGTTTTCTGATTGTACACACTGGCTAGAACTTGGAAAACTGAGGAGCGTACAGGGTTCGCAACGCGAGGGAGTTACGTTTCCAGAACCCTGTAATGGACTGCCACCCTGTCCAGGGCGTAACAAGTTCAGGTGGGATTTGAACCCTGAACCTTCTAATCCAGCGCCTTAAGCGCCAAGCTTGGCGTTTGGGCCGGACCTGGATTGCACAAGTCGGCGCCAACGGACGCACGTCTGATCTCGCCCTGAGGAAGCTTCCAGAAGGTCTTTCGTTCGGGAGCCTCGGACACTTCTAGACGTCTCCGCTCTTTGAAAACAACTAGATCGGAACCCATTTCAGTTGGAATGGAACCAATCTTTTCATAGCCGTTATCACGAAGAACCAATAACAGTCCAAATTCTGACCAAGTCTTCTAATAGCCAGCCGAAAGAAAAGGGAGACCATGAGAAGAAGCTTCCAGCATCGTTCACTAAATCCTGTCCAGTCTGACCCGTTTGCTGGTGAATTACACCCTCGCTCGAATCATTAGCTCTGGATTATGATGCCTCACTGAAACCCAATCAGTGCTTCGGTAAAAAATAAGCGTGCAACGCCTAATACGTCTTGTGTTAATCAGAACACGCAAACAGTGCTCCACGTGAATGGATGTACTGACCCGGGCGCCAACACGTCTGACCATTTCTGTAATATGCCGCCTCCCTGAATAACCCAACGGGGTCCTTCAGTATTACCGCTATTAGATTGGACAAAAGTGATCCGTTTTGTACTAGCCATGCTTAGGAATTAGGGGGTTTGCCATATGTATCGCCTACGATAATGTCTAAATTGTTATTAAGAGAACGGGGAGGCTTCGCTTGCCGCTGCCGCCCTAGGCTTGCTCCATTTGGGATTGGCCTTATAAGATGGCATAATACTGTGAAGCTGCTTTGGAACCGCGAAGCCAGATAGAAGTGCCGAAAGTCAAAACGGCGTTCTACCGAAAGGCACAAGTTCAGTAAAAAATAAATAAATAAAAAAATCAGTGGACGAACAGCTCCGGGAGACAAAATACAGACACCACCAGCCTCCCAAGCTGCATGATTAGATTTAATAGGGTGGTCTGGTTCAAATCGGCATCTAACACACTAGCCTGGATCGGGTTCGAGACCTGGAGTATAGTGCAAGACGCAAACCCCACCCCTCCCCTCCCCTCCCGCCCTCCAATTAACTTCAGCTGCGGTGTCTTTCGCATCCCTTCACTTCCCTACAACCGAGATTAAAATAAAAAGTAATTTCCAGGCCTTTAAAGGAGGACTGCGTTTCTTTAAATGAAGCCACCAGGAGCATCGCCTACAAAGAAACGCAGAAAGTGAGTAACAATCCCAAACCCAGCGCAAAACTCTGCTCTGCTGCTTCAAGTAAACTTTCCACACAGTTGCCTCACAAGCTCAGTAGTCTGTGACCGAAAATAAACCGCAAAACATCCCCCCGTCGATATGACCGCACAAAGCATAAAGACATGCTGGGCACAGAAATGCTCTCTATCGATTCCTGGCCCGGACACTTTACAGAGCCTGAGATGATATACAATCAATGTCCATCCAGGAGTAATTCATTAACCTCTCAGTCAGAGGCTGCCGCACATTCTTGCCCAGTCCCGCATTGTCTGCCCAGCTGGTGTCCTAGACAGGTCAAGTCTCTTTCATTAGAGCCCGAATTCTTCTATCCGTCCCTCCACGGTAACCCGGTGGAATTCTGGAGGCCATCAATTCACCAAACTAAGGACGTACCGGTGGAGCTGATCTGTGAAGGCTTGCAGAGAGAAACGCTCCAGTACCCTTTGCCTTCCCGCCCTTCCTACGCTCAGTTTGAGCTCCGGCCTGGCCACGAACCGCACCATGACCTCGGAAAAGCTCTCGGCCATCGCCTGGCACAGGAAGCCCGTCTGTCCGTCCGCCACGGACTCCAGAGGCCCTCCCGAGGCGACGGCGATTACAGGGCACTGCATGTACATCGCCTCGATGGGCACGATGCCAAAGTGCTCGCCGCTGGGTGTGTACAGGACGCAGGTGCTCTTCTGAAGCAACGCCACCTTCTGGCGATCAGAGAACGAGCGGAGAAAGGTGACGTGCCCCTCCAGGCCCAGCGAGGACGCCAGCGAGCACAGCTCTTCGTAGTGCTGAACGTTCTCAAGCACCCGGTCGTCGTAGCCTCCCGCCATGACTAGGTGGACCTGCTCCCATTGGCGCGTTGAAATCCGCTCTTTTAGGGCAGCCAGCGCTCGTAGTGCTAAGGGCAAATTCTTCTTTCTCTCGTACCGATTTATTGACAGAAACAGGAAGCGGGAGCAGTCCGGGACGAGGCCGTCAACGTCCGGCACCTCCTGATCGAAAGTGGACGTGTTCAAAGAGGGGTAGAGGACATCGGTGTGGATCGAACGCAGGTTGGGGAAGGTCTGCGCGAAGACGCCGGCCGTGAATTTGCTGTTGACCACAACGAGGTCGGCCATGCCGGTGGTCGCCTCCTCGAGACGGTCGAGAGGCGCGCGGTACAAACGCTTGAGCAGCGAGCGCCGCTGCGTGAGCAACTGGTCTGGGAAGTGGCAGTAGAAGAGGACTTTTTTCCTGTGCCGTGTGAGACGAAGGACAGGAATGCACGCCGAGACCTAAGGGAGCAGCAGCTGCACGTTAGTTTATACAGAACTGTGAAAAATTGTCCCGGTCGCCAACAGCAGTGAGACGGGAAAAAAATAAATATATATATAGGTTACCTGATCACAAAAGACTACATCAAACTCTTCTCCGCTCAGAAAGACCAGGTACAGAGCTACGTAAATCATACGCAGGTAGGCACACAGGGCGTGGAAGTACCCAAACACACTGGTGGGCAACCAGTCCCCCACACACACCACGGGCAGGTCCGGGCGCAGCGTTTCCGAGAAGCAGTGCTGCGGGTCGTAATGCGCCGTCCAGATCTGGACGCTGCAGCCCCGCGAGCGTAACGCCACGGCAGCGTCCACGACCAGCCTCTCTGCACCGCCTATTCCCAAATCAGGGTGCAAAAACACCACTCGGACCATCCTGCTGTAAGAAAACATTTAAGCGACTACAAAATTGATCACTGCGCTTCAGTCACCAAGCCGAGTTGCCAAACAACTGCACCCTGGGTATAAAATCCTGAATGTACCTGAGCATGTTAGACATGTTTTTAATCTAATGAAGATGTCCAGATTACAAAATGGTCAAAGTGCCATCCTGTTTAAAAACTGTGTAAAATGGCTGCTTTCCGTCTGGCCACTAGGAACCCCATACAAGTTATGTTCGGTTATTTTGACCAAAAAAGGTTGCAAATTTAAATACATGGCAACGCGCTAAACACCTATCGCACTTTCTCCATGGCTGTCAATAGAAACTACAGAACTTACCTTAGCTCAGCTATGAATTATCACCGAGAATGAATGAATGTAAACACGTATACCCATTCACAACCAAACAATCACATCAACAGTTATGTGAACGACATTCAATAACACTCGTGAATTGAACGCCATTATTTACCTCAACAGCCGAATTAAGCTACTTGAAGCGCTCCCATGAGGGCTCAAAATTCGCCTGAGCAACACGGCTCCCAGCTACAAGCATAAGAAATATGGAAACTGGCTCATTGGAGCCGCAATGTCCTCCGGTTAGGGCCTCTCAACCATGCCCGCACGTCGTCGGATGCGTCCCAAACCGTACACTAGTCTACTAAGCAGCGTCTTCAATGATTTACCAATGCGCACTACTTTGGCACCCTAGGAAATACGATAGCGCGCGGTTTGTAACGCGACCGCAACCGACTTTAAAATTTGCTCAGGTTTAAACGCGCTAAACCCCAAGACGTGACGTGGAAGGTAATTGCCACATGCTGGATGCGGTTTAGTAACGGAGACACGTCAAGGTGAAAGCGTTTTAAAACGTAAAACGCTTTGTTTTAGAGATTAAGACAGGCACGCGCGGGGGGTGCTAAAAAGAGGGCCTCGCGTATGTTGTCGTGGCCTTTTCAGTAACGCGTCAGCGTTAACAGAAGCCTTTTAGCTTCAGTGCAGCGTCCATACCCACACAGATTCGGTCACGGCAAGCAGCAAGAAAGCACAAAGACAAAATGGTAAGTATATTAAAGAAAAAAGGTTGACGCTGTATGTATTTATTTAACCATTGTTAGTCCGTTCCGTGGTTTTTAATGTGTGCTGAGCCTCTTTCTGTCAGCACTGGGTACAGAGAGCCGTATAGCGTTTACAGTTCTTACTATTGCACGTTTTAATTATTTATATACACCTGGATTAATGCATAACAGGGACATGGAAATAAAACAAACTCTTTTTACTGACTGTGCTCTTTGAAAGAGCTTTGAATGAAGCCTGTACGGTTAATGGTCACTCGCTACGTGGCTTTATAGACTAGGAAGCGTAGCTGTTCGTAACGGTCACGTTTTTGGCCTTTTCTTTATCATTTTTAAACCTTTTATTAGTTTTCGTACCAATACGTAGCGCATAGGGGGTACAACTACAGAATGTAGTCCTGCTGTTTGTCTACATACCTTTAGATCCCTTTATTCTGTTCTGCAACGGTCAGGACCGCCACAGGACCAGCACAGGTCAGGTACCCATAGTCGAAATGACAACTGCATGGGTCCAAGTTCCCGTTGTTTAAAGGTGCTGACCTTTACTTCACCCGTTACTTTTCAATAATCACACCTTGTTTGGTTGGATGGTCTTGAATCGGGATCAGGGACCAGGGTGTTTTGTAGAATTTGTCTAGAAGGCGGTTTGACCTCAAGGTATTTGACCCCAACTTCACTCCTGTGAGGACAAATCAGAAAAAAAAAAAAAAAAAAACGTACGCCGTGAATATCCTGCATAATCCACTGTGATGTTGTGTTACAGCCCGGACCTGCGGCCAGCGCGACTAACGTGGGCACCTCCAGCCGTTCCCCCAGTAAGACGGTGGCCCCCAGGGCGGGAGGGTCCACGGTCAGACAGAGGTAAGAGAGACGTTACTTTACCCAAGTTCTTCCAACCATTTTCCTTTTTCTCGGCGCCCGTTCTAGGAGTACCTAAGAACATCGGCGGTCGTCCTGCTCCTCCCGGCCCGTGCTCACGCGGAACGAAAGGACAAAGCGACTCCTTGCAAATGTTTGTCGGCAAAAATCTGATCGGTTGTAGGTCCCCCTTTTCTTTCCCCAGATTGCGTGCAGATTTTGGTGTTAAAATTTGTATTCAGCGTCTAATGTATGTCCCCTCGACCCCCCATGGCTTTGGGTTATTACTGCATTTTGTTGGTTTAATGACTTGTGACTAGGCGTAACAAACGGCAGTATTCTAAAAGCTGACCGGTGAGCTGTCTGAGTGGATCCAGCGTTTTGCCGAGCAGCTACCGATTCAATCAGGAATCGCTGTTTCATCGAAACGGAACACTCAGCTTGTTTTTTTTCCTTTTCTGTTCAGGAAAGCAACGGGCGGTGGTGCTCGATCTGCAGGCAGAGCCACAGCGTCGGCAGGCACAGGGGGCATGTGGCGCTTCTACACCGAAGACTCGCCAGGACTCAAAGTGTGAGTGCACGCAAGCGCGTGTTTAGTCCTTCTCCGAAACTATCGCAGAATGAATCGTGCGTTTGGTCTCCTCTCCCGTTCCTGTTGTTATTGTTTATAGTAGGTGCTTAAAAGCGGGATCGTTTTGGTGAACGTTATCAGGGGCAATGTCTTTTAAAAGTTGGGTTACAAGGTAAAATTCATGGCCAAAACTTAAACCGATTGAGCCTTTTTTTTTTAAACGTTTGACCTACGCAAACGTTATTCAGAAAGCACGGAAAGAATAGACTGTTTAGAGAGGCAAATCAATTCTCATAAGGATGGATCGATATTGAATTCCCCGGGTCGATACGATAAGAGTTTTAGCACATGATCGAGGCTGATATCGATGCTTAAAAAAAAAAACCCATGTGCGTTCTCAGGCCTATCCTCACAGGAACCTTTTTGGCAGAACCTAAGGGTACCGTATTTATAAAGGCCTTCAAAGCTCGAAGGAGAAACTTGACCGGCGTGACGAAGCTTCCTTTAAACGCCTAGACTTAACAATTCCTAATAAACAAACTCAGAATTTAATACAGTTTGTTTTTTAAGCAAAGGGTAAGCATGGTGCTAAACATCATGACCGTTACCGTCCCTGTCCGTTACCTAAAGGCAACACAGTTGTTCAGGGGCCACACCTTTGAGTAAAAATAAGTGGGGGGGGGGGGGGGGGGGGGG